>JARQOC010000007.1:77930075-78160342 GCA_033576535.1 Allobates femoralis
AGAAGGTAATCTGCGGCACCCGTCGGTGCATCCAGGGATAGAAAAAACCTTCTGTGGAGCACCTTGTAGCAGCGTGTAAATGCGGTATCGGATACCTTTAGCAACCGTTGGAACGTGCTCGTGCACGTGAGACACCCGGTGGTTTCTAACCTTTTGTAGCGGCATGTAAAGGTACCATAATGTATACACATAGATAGAATAGAAACCATACTTATGTCAAATCAGACTTATTATCCTCTCTTGAACTAAATGTCTAGCTGAAATAGTCCATTAGGTTAAACTGCTGACTTCTATATAAAACCAAGGAAAGTCTTTCTATTTTTCTGAGTTCGAATCTAGTATGAACAATTCCCTTATATGTTTCATTTTTCTTTTTTTATGCATCTACATATGACAAATGTATTGGTCTCCTTTTATAGTACATTTAGAATGAGGTTATGTGTTTTATGCACATGTACAGAGACAAGGTAAATGAATGTAATTGCTGTGTCATGTAATGGGAGTTTCCCACATCAATGACGTCATAAATGACTTCTTTGTGGGAGTGACACCCAGCCTGAAAAGCATATAAAAGGATCACCTGTATGTGCCATGTAATATACCCTGAGGAAGGTGCTGGGACAGCACTGAAACGTCTTGGTATGGATGAATAAAGGACCTGATGATGGTAAAAAAAAAAAAAAGGTATGGATGAATAAAGGACCTGATGATGGTAACAACCATTTGTGAAGTACTTTGATTGAATAGCAGCAGCGCGGACCGTGGAAACCATTCCTGTTTAACATCCTGTTTTCCCACGATTTTTGGCATGACGGTGGAGGTTCTGCAGCAGCTGCTAAAGTGCTCAAACTGGTTGTGGGTTTCACAACCTGCAAAGGCGAGTGAACCCCTATATAATCCACACATTAGTAAAACTGTCTTTATGATAAGGCACAATCTGCGCCTCTTGTGTCTCCTTTTTTCTATAGTCAGAACCTATTTGTGTCCTTTCAAGGGGCCTCTAAGGGTACGGCAGTGTCTAAGGGTACTTTAGCTAGGTGGTTGCGGGAGGCTGTAGCTCTTGCTTATTCGGCTAGCCAGAGGCAGATTCCTGAGGGTATCACTGCACATTCTACCAGGGTGGTAGCAACATACTGGGCAGAGAAGGCTGATGTCCCTTTAGAATTGATCTGAAGGGCTGCTACATGGTCTTCTCCTTCTACTTTCTTCAAGTATGACAGACTTGATCTTTCTTCCACTGATGAGGTGACTTTTGGTAGACGGGTTCTGCAAGCGGTGGTCCCTGCTTAATTTTCTTTTCTCTGAAATCTCTCAGGTGGTGCTGTCGTGGCGATGATAGAAAAATCTAAATTACTTACCGGTAATGGGTTTTTCCGGAGCCACGACAGCACCACCGCATCCCTCCCTTATTGCCTTTTGGTGCTTGTCACGTTTGGGCTGTATGAATTGTTGATTTCTTTGGTGGTGGTTGTGTACTAATGATTTGTGGTTCTCCTCTCCGGTCTCTGTAACCTAAACTGAGGTGCTGGAGAGGTCCCGCCTTTTTTATCTCAGAGGTTTCCTGTCTTGGATTGGCGGTCCTCTCTCTCAGGTGGTGCTGTCGTGGCTCTGGAAAAACCCATTACCAGTAAGTAATTTAGATTATTATTCCTGTGAGTCTTAATCCAGGTCCAGCCATGACTGTGGCTCGCTGCCCCCCGTACTGTGACTCACTGCGGCTCATGTGCGACTTTGTAACATCTGACAATTATTATTAGTGCGGGGAAATAGAAAACGCTAAACATGTGGTTATTTCCTTTCTTGATGTTATGACGTCCTCCCACGTCTGCACCATCGTGGTTTGATGTGAATCTGCTCCAATCTCTGCTGAACATCGCACCCTCCCACCATGAAATAACACAGAATCACCCACCTTTCCTAGATCTGCTGCAATCCCAGGTCCTGTGCACAATAAAGGGGGCAGGAGATGACACTCAAGCTCTATCACTTCATCTTCAGAGCTTAGAAAGGGCTCATATCCCTTGTAATGTCATGATTCATATCCAGTGCCGTAACTATAGTTCAACGGGCACCGGTGCACAATTTGGACTTTCTTCCCCCCCGCATGTTGGTCAGATGTATGGACCCTTGTAGCGTTCCAAATTCTATAAGGACATACAAATTGTCCCCACCTTCATTATGTAGTAATATCCTGCCATCCTGGCATATATGCCCCTTATTCTTGTATACATGGTATATATGTCCCCATCCTGGTATATATGATCACTATTCTGGTATACATGTGCCTCAACATGGTATATACAGTACAGACCAAACGTTTGGACACACCTTCTCATTCAAAGAGTTTTCTTTATTTTCATGACTATGAAAATTGTAGATTCACACTGAAGGCATCAAAACTATGAATTAACACATGTGGAATTATATACTTAACAAAAAAGTGTGAAATAAATGAAAATATGTCTTATATTCTAGGTTGCTTCAAAGTAGCCACCTTTTGCTTTGATTACTGCTTTGCACACGCTTGGCATTCTCTTGATGAGCTTCAAGAGGTAGTCACCGGAAATGGTCTTCACTTCACAGGTGTGCCCTGTCAGGTTTAATAAGTGGGATTTCTTGCCTTATAAATGGGGTTGGGACCATCAGTTGTATTGTGCAGTAGTCTGGTGGATACACAGCTAATAGTCCTACTGAATAGACTGTTAGAATTCGTATTATGGCAAGAAAAAAGCAGCTAAGTAAAGAAAAACAAGTAGCCATCATTACTTTAAGAAATAAAGGTCAGTTAGTCCGAAAAATTGGGAAAACTTTGAAAGTGTCCCCAAGTGCAGTTGCAAAAACCATCAAGCGCTACAAAGAAACTGGCTCACATGAGGACCGCCCCAGGAAAGGAAGACCAAGAGTCACCTCTGCTGCGGAGGATAAGTTCATCCGAGTCACCAGCCTCAGAAATCGCAGGTTAACAGCAGCTCAGATTAGAGACCAGGTCATGCCACATAGAGTTCTAGCAGCAGACACATCTCTACAACAACTGTTAAGAGGAGACTTTGTGCAGCAGGCCTTCATGGTAAAATAGCTGCTAGGAAACCATTGCAGAGGGCAGGCAATTTGGGCTAAAAAACAAAAGGAATGGACATTAGACCAGTGGAAATCTGTGCTTTGGTCTGATGAGTCCAAATTTGTCCCCCCCCCCTTCATCATGTAGTAATATCCTGCCATCCTGGCATTTATGCCCCTTATTCTTGTATACATGGTATATATGTCCCCATCCTGGTATATATGATCATGGTAAAATAGCTGCTAGGAAACCACTGCTAAGGACAACCAACAAGCAGAAGAGACTTGTTTGGGCTAAAGAACAAAAGGAATGGACATTAGACCAGTGGAAATCTGTGCTTTGGTCTGATGAGTCCAAATTTGAGATCTTTGGTTTCAACCACCGTGTCTTTGTGCGACGCAGAAAAGGTGAACAGATGGACTCTACATGTGTGGTTCCCACCGTGAAGCATGGAGGAGGAGGTGTGATGGTTATGGGGTGCTACGCCAGATGACCTGGCCTCCACAGTCACCAGACCTGAACCCAATCGAGATGGTTTGGGGTGAGCTGGACCGCAGAGTGAAGGCAAAAGAGCCAACAAGTGCTAAGCATCTCTGGGAACATTTCTGGTGACTACCTCTTGAAGCTCATCAAGAGAATGCCAAGTGTGCAGAGCAGTAATCAAAGCAAAAGGTGGCTACTTTGAAGAAACCTAGAATATAAGACATATTTTCAGTTATTTCACACTTTTTTTTGTTAAGTATATAACTTCACATGTGTTAATACATAGGTTTGATGCCTTCAGTGTGAATCTACAATTTTCATAGTCATGAAAATACAGAAAACTCTTTCAATGAGAAGGTGTGTCCAAACTTTTGGTCTGTATTGTATATCCCCCATCCTGGTATATATGATCACTATACTGGTATATATGTGCCTCATCATGGTATATACGGTCCCCATCCTTGTATATATGATCCCTATTATGGTATATATGGTCCCTATCCTGGTATATATGTGCCTCATCATGGTATATATGATCCCCATCCTGGTATATATGATCCCCATTCTGGTATATATGGTTTTCATCCTGGTATATATGATCCCCCATTCTGGTATAATGTATAAGGTGGTCCCCAGGCTATTTGGTCTTCAACCTGGTATATATGATCCATATCCTGGTATATATGATCCCCAGCCTGGTATATATGTCTCCCCCACCTGGTATATAAGGCCACGTGCACACGCTGAGTATTGGATGAGTTTTTTACCTCAGGATTTGTAGACAAAACCAGGAGTGGAGCAATCAGAGGAAAAGTATAATGGAAACACCTGCACCACTTCTATATTGAATTATCCACTCCTGGGTTTGGCTACAAATCTTGAGGTAAAAAACTCACCAAATACTGAACGTGTGCACATGGCCTTATACAAAAGGCTAATAAGTAAGTAAAGTAGTTCACTCAGTGGCGGACCTTTGACCTTGAGTCTGGAGGGCCCTGGTGCAGCACCCGCTGGTGAGGAGCCAGGGGGGTGCTAGTGGATGTCGGCGAGGAGCTGGGGGTTGTGCTAGTGGATGTTGGCGAGGAGCGGGGGGGCTTGCTAGCAGATGCCGGCGGGGAGCGGGTGCTGTAGGTGATGCGGCTCCTACCTGCACCAAGCCGCGCTTTGCAGTCCTGAGAGCCGGGGCGGCAGAGGAGAGGAGGGGCGGGATCAGCCAAGGGAAGCAGGAAGCTTCCCTCAGTTAACCTCCTCTCCTCTGACATAGGGTCACGGGGGTCGGCTGGAGGCCCCCCTGTAGGCTTGAGGGGCCCCCTAGCCGGTCGGGGCCCTGGTGTAGCTGAACCAGCTGCACCATGGTAGGTCCGCCCCTGAGTTCACTTATTAATAGCAAAATATCCCACAATACTAGCAAACCTATATTTTAATAATTACTTTTCCTTAGATTACCATCACATATAGAGGAATTACATCCAACAGAATCACTGCACCATACAAGGTTCTGCACAAAATCTACAATTTAACCAAGTAAGTAGAAAGACACATATTAAGAAAGAAATTCCAACAATAAACACACAGCACAATTAATAGGAATGATTAGATTATACTCATAGAGTCCCAGTATTGGACGCCTGGAACATAATATATCATAGGACTTATATTAAGAGAGATTGAACCATTTCGCCTCTACAAAGTACCAACTTACAATTTATACAATTAAGTGATAACTTATATTATAAATCTTAGAGGGTCACAAACACCATAAATAAAAGTTAAAGGTACCCATTAAATCCATAGGTCCTTATATTTGGAAGAAAGGTAACCATACATGAATACCAGCACGATAAAAGGTCTGAAAAATCTACTATACCCCAGGAGGTAAGAATATAATCTCCTAATTAAGAACATTTTTACGCAAAGAAATTAATAGCACAGTGAAGACACTCATATAATATCACCACTTTATTTATAGATTGATCATAGAAAAATTGAAGGCAAGTGCATTACAACGAACCCAAAGGATCACCTATAACCTATAGAATCCGCACATAGGCTTAAGAAGAAGCCCCTAGAAAAGGAATCCCCGACAAACTAGGAGACCGTCTGTACTAATAACATCACTCCAGAAAGAATGCCAGCTATATTCTGATTGCTCCATTGTGTTACATATACACATGGTATTATAATTTGAAAAAAAATTTATTGGGGTATTATACTAGATACCATATACTTCTTAGGTATATATTTTTATTGGTTGGCATTTTAAGTGCATTTTTAATAAAGATTTTTAATAGTGAGTTATACACGCACATTTTAAAGAACAACAGATTGTTTTATACTACCTGAATTGGTGTATAGTGAATAAAATAAGAGATTGTACACGTAATAGCTAGTATCAAATAATGTAATAATAGGATAAAATGTATTTGCGTTTTAAATGAACATCCCAAAGGAAGGGTTGAACAGACGAATCTGGTAATTTATTTTATTTGATATACCTACCTAAGAGTTAGCGCCTATCCTTAACCACTTATCTAAATCACTAGTATTTGAAAACTCAGAGAGGTTATAGGCAGTACCCCCCAAAGGTCAGAGCACCAACTCATTAGGATAACCTTAATACAGGCTAGCTCCGGTGTACACCATAACTGTACCTTTTAGTCCTCTTTCATCCTACCCCAAACATGATCAATGATGTTCATGTCTGGTGACTAGGCTGGCCAGTCCTTGAGCACCTTGATCTTTTTTGCCTGGAGGAACTTTGTTGTAGAGATGGATGTATGAGATGGAGCACCATCCTGCTGCAGAATTTGACCCCTTTTATGATTTGGAATGTAAGAGGTAGCTAATACTTCTTGATATTTTAGGCTATTGATATTGCCTTCCACCTTGCAAATGTATCGGACACCCCCATATTGAATGTAACCACAGAACATGATCTTTCCACCACCAAATTTGGATCCATACGGGCTCCATTAGGTCTCCTGCAGTATTTGCGGCAGTTGTGGTGTAATTCTATTGAAGATTCATCAGAGAAATCCACATTCTGTCACTTTTCCAGCGTCCGTCTGTTTAGCAGGCTGTGGGACTTTGCAAATGCCACACGGTTTTTTTATTTGCCTTTTGTTTAGTGCTGGCTTCTGGGCACTGATTCGACCATGCAGGTCATTTCGAGACAGAATCCTACAAACTGTTCTAGTTGACACGGGGACTTGAGGTGACCTTTGCGGTGGCTTACTTTGTATTTTCTAACCTACAAACATTCCTCCTGAGCAGCTGTCTTGCGGGGTCTGCCAGACCTGAGCTTGTCAAACACATCTCCAGTCTCTTCAAATCTTTTTTTAATTCTTTGTACTTGACGCTGAGACACATTAAAGGTGCCAGCCACCTCTGCAGTGGATCTGGTCTTCAGCCCCAAGATAATCAAGGCTTTGTACGTAGGGTGGATTTTTGGCATGTTGTCAAAGCTCAAGTTGCAGTTCAAGTGAAGGTCTGGGGTGCTGGGTTTCTTTGTATACACACCCACTAATTAACTAATCATTTACGGAGCACAGGTGAGGATGTAAACTAGGATTGGTTGCATTATATGACCAGGCCACCAAAATTGTTGTCTTGCCAAAATCTGACCATTCTGTGTTCATTAAATGATCAATATTTCAGCATTGATGGCAATTTCTTTTCTTTTTTTTTTTAATTCTTTATTTATAGTGTTTAGCATAGACAAACACAATAAAAGAACATTCAGCAAACCAATATTCAGTTATGTACATTTACAAATAGGAGCACAGACACTCCTAACAACCAACTAAAGCCAACTAAACCACGTGTTTCTGAATCTTGTATTAGAGTCGTGAACTGTAGAAGTTAAATCCTCTATGTACATGAGGTCATTTACCTTCGCGATCCACATCGAAATCGGTGGGCAGGTCGTCCTTTTCCAGAGAAGCGGAATACACGCTCGAACTGCCATAACCAAGAATCTCAGCAAAGAATGCTTATATCTTTTAATTGGCATCTCACAATGGAGCAAAAAATAATGCAGGGCCCAGTTCTCCTTCATAATCGGACGATTTGGCTCACTTTGGACCAATAAGGGCCAAGGATACTGCAATCCAAAAGATATGTACAAAAGTGCCCTCCACCCCGCCACACCTCCAACAAACCGGGTCAGTAGAGGGGAACATTTTATGCAAACGTGAGGGAACCCTATACCATCATGTAAGTAAGTTGTAGTTTGACTCCTGCAACCGTGAACTGATCGAGGTGACATGTATCGGAGTATAAACCATTTTTCTTTGTTCTGGGCTAAGCTCCATTTCTAGATCCGCCTCCCATTGTAACATGAATGGCGGCATTGGCTGGTCCGGAGGGGAAATCAACAGCGCATACATTTCAGAGAGGGCATGTCTACGTGGTCCAGAACCCAGACAGAGATTTTCAAATACTGTTTTAGAAACTCTGCTTTAGGCGGAAGACTATGGAAGAAATGGTTAAGTTGTAAAGATCTCCAAAATCCCACTGGGCTAGGAGTTGAGATGGAATTTAGTATTTCAAGAGACGGCCAAGTATCTCCCTCTCCTCAACTCTCAACTCTATCTATGCCTGATTCAATCCACTGTCCGAAAATTGGATCTGCAATACTCGGCATAAAATTCGGATGACTTAGTACTGGGGCCAGGGTTGAGTCGGTAGGAAGCATTGTCGAGTGAATCAACATATGCCCGCACGTGAATAGCGTAGGCCCGATGGTTGGGTGATTATGCAGGTTATCTTTTGTTCCCAATGTCATCCAAGGCAATGTATGTAATTGGAATGGTGTGAAACTCTGTTCAAACTGGACCCACGTTTTGCTATCCTTGTTTCTACACCAGTCCATCACTCGTGCCAAATGGCTCGCTAAATGATTTAACTTGATGTCTGGAAGTCCCACTCCGCCCTCTCTTTTAGGTCTAAACAATATTGATTTCACCATGTGGGCGCTTTTATTGTGCCAAATAAATGTAGTCTGGATTTGAGAGATCGATTTAAAGAAGGAGGATGGGATCCTGATAGGCAGCGCTTGTAGATAGTATAAGAGTTTAGGTAAAATAGTCATTTTAAAGAGCTGGCATCTGCCCATCCAAGTAAATGTTAATTTTGTCCATCTATCACAGTCTGCGCATATTGAGTTCAAGAGGACAGGAAAATTAGCTTGGTAAAGGTCACTGACGTCAGCCGTGATCTGCAAACCCAAATAAGTTATTGCCTGCCGAGACCATCGGAATCCGAATGCGTCTTTTAATCTATCCACAAGCCAGGGTGGGAGGGAAATGTTTAGGGCTTCAGACTTAGATTGATTAATTTTAAAATTGGAGAGATTGGAATATGCTTCTAGTTCCTTTAAAAGGTTAGGAAGACAGATCTCTGGGTTCGACACAAAAAACAGGAGATCGTCCGCATACGCTGCAATTTTGTATATAGATGATTTCACCTGAACACCAGATATAGCTAGGTTCGCCCAAATACGTCTCTGCAACGGCTCAAGAGATAATATAAAAATTAGTGGGGAGAGTGGACAACCCTGGAGGGGAATGATGTCAGATAGGACGCCATTCACCCGAACCCTGGCTGATGGTACTGAATATAAGGACAACACCCATTGCATCATCTTGGCTCCCAGGCCTATATGGGCCAAGGTTTCCTCCATGAAGGTCCAATTAACTCTGTCGAACGCTTTCTCTGCATCTGTCGACAAGAGCATCATCGCGGTGCCAGAGAGATTAGCTTTATGAATTAAACTTATTGCTTTAGTGGTGTTGTCCCTAGCTTCTCGACCCAGAACAAAACCTGCCTGGTCCGGGTGAACAACGCCCCCCACCCAGGGGGCCAATCTGCCCGCCAAGATCTTTGTGAACAATTTGAGGTTCATGTTCAACAGCGATATTAGACAGTAACTCAAACAATTCAGTGGGTCTTTCCCTGGCTTGTGGATTACAGTAATGGTCACCCTTAGGGAATCCCTCAGGGGAGCTGTTGTCTCCGCCATGGCATTCAGAGAAGCTCTCAAATGAGGGATCAATCTCTCCCGTAACTTCCTATAGTACTGAACCGTAGCAATTTATTTTCTTACCTAAACCACATTTCGGAGGGTTTCAGCTTTCAAAAGAGTAATTTATAGAACCAATGGATGAATTTAACGTCAGGTTATAAGCTTTTAGTTACATAACATGGAAAAGCGACATAACTTTTGTCAGGGACTGTAATGCGTCTTTGCCCTTACTCTCAGTCTGAATTTCCCCAAAAATTAGCAAACGCCTATCCTGAAATACTCTGTGCTGCTGGGTGGCAGACTCTCTTCTTCTATAGGACTCTCGGTCTAGACCACCCAAACGTTTGGCAAACGCCATTCCTGAAATAGTCTGTTCAGCTGGATGGAAGAGTCTCTTCTATGTAACCTTTAGCCTCGACCTCCACAAGTTTGACAAACACCTTTCCTGAAATACTCTGTGCTTCTGGATCTCAGGATGAGAAGAAAAGAGCCGGGTTGGTATCACCGCGCTGTACCCAAGAAGGAGAATCCAAAGTAGAAATATACACAATCTAATGAAACAAGCGTTTCGTGGCTGTCTAGCCACTTCATCAGGGCATCAAGAATGTACAAAATAACTCAAAATATATACACACAGACCATTACACAATGTAACAAAATACACATATCATTAAATGGTATGAAATCATTCATATCATTCAATCAAAACGATCCACCTATAATATAAGTGTAAGTGATTATAGGTGGATCGTTTGGATTTTAGATTTTAGATTTCAGTGGGAGTTTAGTGATGACATTACTTTTTAAAGATTGGTTGATTATTAATTAGATGTTAACTTGGATATATTTAATACATTTTCTTATTTGTGGTTTTTAACCTTATTGAATAGAGTGAAAATCCTTATAGTGAAGTAAAGGACCATTGAATGATGTGTTTTTGTAAATGAATTATTTTAACAAATTAATTAATGGCTGAGAGGACAAATGTGTGTGTACTAAATAATAAACTTTTGGTGTTCATAGGAGGGCAAGTTCTTATCCCCCTGCCTCCCAATATAATTTTAATAATATAAAATTGTTTTAATGGGATGTTAATAACTGTTAATATGATTATTGTATATGTGTATGTAACTTATTGTGAAATGTTTCTGTAAATTGCAATACTACCCTGTTTTTAGACATTTATTTAAAAGTGGGAGTTTTCACCGGAAAACACATCATGAGGGGGTGTATTTTGTTACATTGTGTAATGGTCTGTGTGTATATATTTTGAGTTATTTTGTACATTCTTGATGCCCTGATGAAGTGGCTAGACAGCCACAAAACGCGTAGGCTTGTTTCATTAAAGTAGATTGTGTATATTTCTACTTTGGATTCTCCTTCTTGGGTACAGCGCGGTGATACCAACCCGACTCTTTTCTTCTCCTCCAGAGCTTCATTCCTTCAGCGGGGATCCTGCGACGACCCTGATATCCAAGTCATATAGGTTGGTTGTGACCGATACAACCTGGTCAGGCGAGTCTGACTACTTGGGAACGGTGTTACGTCGTTAGTGACCCGATGTTATTACCCTATGTGCGCTTTCTTATTTTCTTTTTCTGTGCTTCTGGATGGCAGACTTTCTTCCTCTATGTAACTCTATGTAGACTCAACCTCATAAAGGTCTGGCAAACACCTATTCATAAATATAAAAATGTGCTGCTGGTTTCTCTCTGTCTGTGACCTTCCAGAAGATTATTACATTCTTCTCCTCAAATACTCTGTGCTGCTCATTCCATGTCCAACTCGTTTATAATTTTGTAGCTGAAATTATTCAGGAATTTTACTTGTTCCTAAAAGTTTTGACCCAGAAGGGACTTGATCCCACAATCTCCAACTCCGGAGGCGCCTTAGCCACTGGGCCAGGTGATTGGTGGCTTCATTTGTAAGTCTTCAAAATAAAATTCCACTATGAAAAGATCTAAAACATTGTGATGTGTGTGACTGAGGGCCAATATTTCTGGTTATTATATGACTTGTAGTCTCCATATTGCATTAGTTTTCTTCTCTGCAGGCTCCTTCTCTATTTTTCAGTTGTCTCTGAGCTGGTGCGTGGAGACCAGCTGCTATGATGTCTCCAATACACAACACACGCAGACTTGAGGGGTATCTGCTCTCCTGTATCTATGTAGCATGTGAGGAGAAGCCGCAGTGGTAGTTACCCCGTTCTTCCAGCTGCTGTGTAGTGGTGACAGAATGTGTAATAAAGGGGTTGATGTGAGCTTTTATTGGAAGCTGAAGTCAACACTTTTGCTAATGTCAGCTGTCAGTATGACAGCCCGCCATTAACAATAGTAAAGAGAAAAAAAAAACACACACACAGGGAAATCCTTTATTACATACAAAATAGACAGACACCTCGTTATCCACTTTATTGCCACCAAGTTCCCCTCTGACATAATCCTGTAATTACTGTAATCTTGGAGTGGTGCGATGTGATGCGTCACACCGCCACCCTCTTTGTATTCCCAAGTGTCCAAAGATGGCGGCCACATGAGTAAGTGTGCATGTGTGTGTGTGTATGTATGTAGGTGTGTATATATGTATGTGCATATTTATGTGTGTGTGTGTATGTATATATGTACCGTGTGTGTGTGTATATGTATGTATGTGTATATGTGTGTATGCATATACATGTCCCCACCGTACTGCAAGGACCTGTGTGACACGGCACATGACCCGCTGCATCACACAGGTCCTTGCAGCAGGGCAGGGACATCCACATTCGCTCCCCACATCACATGAATCGCCATGCTGCAAGGACCTGTGTGACGCAGTGGGTCATGTGATGCGGCAGGCGGATGTAGCGAGCTCTGAAATGGCGCAGCAGTGGGGGTGACGAGGGAGGAAACGGAGGAGGAAGAAGACGACAGCACCAGCGTGCAGCTGCCATATTAGTACATTCTTCACTTAGGTGTGCCAATATGGCGGCCATTTTTTTCTATTGCTTGTTACAGGTGGACCAATCCAGTGCCGGTTACGTGGGCTAATTAGGTGGTGAATAAAACGTGGTATCTCGACACTTCTGATCCAAGGCAATGATGTACAGCTGTGGACAAAAGTATTGACACCCCTGCAATTCTGTCAGATAATACTCAGTTTCTTCCTGAAAATGATTGCAATCACAAATTCTTTGGTATTATTATCTTCATTTAATTTGTCTTCAATGAAAAAACACAAAAAGAATTGTCCTAAAGCCAAATTGGATATAATTCCACACCAAACATAAAAAAGCGGGTGGGCAAAAGTATTGGCACTGTTAGAAAATCATGTGATGCCTCTCTAATTTGTGTAATTAACAGCACCTGTAACTTCCCTGTGGCACCTAACAGGTGTTGGCAATAACTAAATCACACTTGCAGCCAGTTGACATGGATTAAAGTTGACTCAACCTCTGTCTTGTGTCATTGTGTGTACCACATTGAGCATGGAGAAAAGAAAGAAGACCAAAGAACTGTCTGAGGACTTGAGAAACCAAATTGTGAGGAAGCATGAGCAATCTCAAGGCTACAAGTCCATCTCCAAAGACCTGAATGTTCCTGTGTCTACCGTGCACAGTGTCATCAAGAAGTTTAAAGCCCATGGCACTGTGGCTAATCTCCCTAGATGTGGACGGAAAAGAAAAATTGACAAGAGATTTCAATGCAAGATTTTGTGGATGGTGGATAAAGAACCTCAACTAACATCCAAACAAGTTCAAGCTGCCCTGCAGTCCGAGGGTACAACAGTGTTAACCCATACTATCTGAGGAGGACTATATATACCAGGATGGGGACCATATATACCAGGATATGGTTAATATATACCAGCATGGTGGGTCATATATACCAGAATAGGGATCATATATATGTCCCCTTCCAGGTATATATCAGGTTGGGGGAAATATATACCAGGATGGGGAACACATATGCCAGGATGTGGACTATATATACTAGTATGGAAATCATATATACAAGGATGAAGATGATATATACCAGGATGGAGGACATATATGTCAGGATGAGGATCATATATATCAGGGTGTGGATATAAATACCAGGGTGGTGATCATGTATATCAGGATGGAGAACATATATACCAGGATGGGTGACATATACCAGAAGGACCATATATACCAGGATGTAGAAATATTTACCAGGATGAGGACCATATATGCCAGGATGAGGACCATATATGCCAGAATGGGGATCATATATACCAGGATGAAGGACATATATACAAGGATAGAGATCATGTATGCCAGGAAGGGGACATATATATCAGGATTGCGCAAATGTTTACCAGAATGGGGACACATATATCAGAATTTGGACCATACCAGGATGGGAGACTAATACATCAGGATGGGGACTTATATACCAGGGTGGGGGAGACATATATACCAGGCTGGGGATCATATATACCAGGATATGGATCATATATATTAGGTTGAGGACCAAATATCCTGGGGAGGACCACCATATACATTATACCAGAATGGGGAATCATATATACCAGGATAAAGACCATATATACCAGGATGGGGACATATATACCATGTATACAAGAATAAGGGGCATATATGCCAGGATGGCAGGATATTACTACATAATGAAGGGGGGGAAAATTTGCATGTGCTTATAGAATTAGGAACGCTACAAGGGTCCATACATCTGACCAACATGCAGGGGGAAGAAGGTCCAAATTGTGCACCGATGCCCGTTGAACTCTAGTTACGCCACTGGATATGAATCATGACATTAAAAGAGATATGAGCCCTTTCTAAGCTCTGAAGATGGAGTGATAGAGCTTGAGTGTCATCTCCTGCCCCCTTTATTGTGCACAGGACCTGGGATTGCAGCAGATCTAGGAAAGGTGGGTGATTCTGTGTTATTTCATGCTGGGAGGGTGTGATGTTCTGCAGAGATTGGAGCAGATTCACATCAAACCACGATGGTGCAGACGTGGGAGGACGTCATAACAGCAGGAAAGGAAGTAACCACATTTTTAGTGTTTCCTATTTTCCCGCACTAATAATAATTGTCAGATGTTACAAAGTCGCACATGAGCCGCAGTGAGTCACGGTACGGGGGGCAGCGAGCCACAGTCATTAAGACTCACAGGAATAATAATCTAAATTACTTACTGGTAATGGGTTTTTCCAGAGCCACGACAGCACCACCTGAGAGAGAGGACCGCCAATCCAAGACAAGAAACCTCTGAGAAAAAAAGGCGGGACCTCTCCTGGACCTCAGTTTAGGTTACAGAGACCGGAGAGGAGAACCACAAATCATTAGTACACAACCACCACCAAAGAAATCAACAATTCATACAGCCCAAACGTGACAAGCACCAAAAGGCAATAAGGGAGGGATGCGGTGGTGCTGTCGTGGCTCCGGAAAAACCCATTACTGGTAAGTAATGTAGATTTTTCTATCATCGCCACGACAGCACCACCTGAGAGATTTCAGAGAAAAGAAAATTAGGGAGGGACCACCGCTTGCAGAACCCGTCTACCAAAAGTCACCTCGTCAGTGGAAGAAACATCAAGTCTGTCATACTTGAAGAAAGTAGAAGGAGAAGACCATGTAGCAGCCCTTCAGATCAATTCTAAAGGGACATCAGCCTTCTCTGCCCAGTATGTTGCAACCGCCCTGGTAGAATGTGCAGTGATACCCTCAGGAATCTGCTTCTGGCTAGCCGAATAAGCAAGAGCTACAGCCTCCCGCAACCACCTAGCTAAAGTACCCTTAGACACTGCCGTACCCTTAGAGGCCCCTTGAAAGGACACAAATAGGTTCTGAGCCTTTCTTCAGTCCTTAGATCTAAGTAGAAAATCAATGCCCTCCTGACATCTAAGGTGTGTAGAACCTCCTCCTTCTGATTAGACGGATGGTCACAGAAGGAAGGGAGCACAATCTCCTGTACCGTGTGGAAATGTTTAGCCACCTTGGGGAGATAGGAGGGGTCCAGGCGGAGGATGACCCTATCCTGCAATATCTGTGTATAAGGCCCCACTACCGACAAGGCCTGTAGGTTACTAATACGTCTGGCTGACGTTAAAGCCACCAACAGGACCACCTTCAGAGTAAGGTCCTTAGGAGAAGCAGAAGACAAAGGCTCAAAGGGAGGTTTGGTTAAGGCCTTCAGAACTAAATTGAGATCCCAAGGAGGCATTTTCAGACAGGCAACCAGAGTGGCTCGCTTGCAGGACTGGAGAACACGCGACACCCAAGATGACCTTGCGAGGTTACATTGGTACAGGGCACCCAGGGCCGAAACCTGGAGTTTCAGGGTATTCACAAAGAAACCCAGCTCGCACCCCTTCTGTAGGAACTCCAATATATCTGTCACAGTGGCCTTCCCCTCTGGGCTTGCCCCAGAAGAGGATAGACATTTTTTTCACACTTTACCATAAATGTTGATGGTAACCGACTTCCGACTGGACATCAGTGTGCAAATTAGGCCGTCAGAGAACCCACTACGAGAAAGGAGCCGCCGTTGGAGTTCCATGCCATCAGCCAGCGACCCCAGACCTGTGGATGGTGGACTGGCCCCTGAGACAGGAGAGACCGGGAGAGCGGGATAGTCCAGGGAGCCGTCAGCGACAGGCGACTGAGCCGAAAGAACCAAGCCCTCCTGGGCCAGAAGGGCGCTATCATTATGACCCTGGCCCTGTCCTCCCTAACCTTCTGAAGTACTGCAGGAATCATAACTAAGGGGGGGGGGGAAGGCATGCAGGAGGCCGCAGGACCAGGGAATCTGCAGAGCGTCCACAGCAAAGGGCCTGTCTCCGGGATTCAGAGAACAGAACCTCTGGACCTGCCTGTTCTCTCGAGTTGCAAACAGATCCATCTCTGGTAGGTCCCATCTGTCCACAATCTGTGCGAACACCCCCAGATCCAGGGCCCATTCTCCCTGCCTCAACTGCACCCTGCTGAGATAATCTGCCCTGGAATTTGCCACCCCCCATATGCGAAGGGCAGAAAGGGAAACCTGGTGTTCTTGCAACAGCTGACAAATGTCCTGCGTGATGCTCATCAGGGCCCAAGACCGAGTACCTCCCTGATGGTTCAAATATGCCACCGACACACTGTGGTCGGAGAGAATCCTGAGATGGCGACCACAAAGGAAAGGAAGGAAAGCAGAAACTGCCTCCCTTACTGCCTGGAGCTCCCGCATATTTGAGGACATCTGAGAGAGACGTGAGTCCCAGGCCCCCTGCCCCGACTGGTCCTGAAAGTGGACCCCCCACCCCCAGGAACTGGCATCCGTGGTGATCACGTCGGAGACTGGAAGAACCCACGGAACTCCCAGTGAGAGGTGCCCCTGGACTAGCCACCACCCCAGTGAATCTAACATCGGGGGTGAGAGAACAATCTTTGTGTCTAGAGCTGACCCTAGTGCGAGTTGGTGTCTGAGGACTTCCCACTGAAGGGCTCGGAAGTGCAACGGTGCCTAAGGGACTGCTGGAATACAGGACGTGAGGGATCCGAAGAGAGACATAGCCCTCCTTAAAGTCACCTGAGGAGAGTCCCGCTCTGCCGAAATTGATGTCAGAAGTCGCAGTTGCTTGTCTTCTGGAAGGAGGCAAAGCTGAGACTGTGAGTCCAGAATCATTCCCAGAAACAACTGGCGCATGGCGCGAATTAATTTGGACTTTTACAGATTGACGATCCATCCGAGATCGTGCAGGGTGGACTGCACCACCCGCAGGTGATTGAGGCACTGAACTTTGGAGGCCCCCACAATCAGAAGATCGTCCAGATACGAAATAATCAAAATGTGCCAGCGACGTAGGTAAGCCATCACCTCTGCCAATAGCTTCGTAAAAATCTGTGGAGCCATTGCCAGCCAGAAGGGGATAGCCCGATACCTATCCTAGACCAGGCTGGGAGAAAGTGGGAAAGCCTTCCTCCCACCTGGAGCGAGCCGTCACTTAGCTGGTCGCTTCCTGTCAAAGGAAGAACCCTTGAACAAGAAGCCCGACTTCTTATCTTTTTTGTCGCACCAGGACTCACGCATCTGTCCAGGGGACCTCCGTTTCGCAAACCGTGGCCTACGAAAGGAGCGACCACAGAAGGTGGAAGCAAGAAAGGAGGGGACATTCTTCTTTTCATTGCTAGCATGTTCTAAAATATCATCCAGTGACCTGAGATTCCAAATGCTGCAACCAAATCATGAGGGAGCGAGCGACTGACATGCCTGAGATTGAGGGGCGAAAGATACTAGCAGTGGACTTCCAGGAATTACGTTGGTAGCCATCTGCTTTACTGTCTAGATGATCCTTCAAATTCCCAAAATCTTCAAAGGGAAGGGGAACACTTAGAAGCCCGGGCCACAGCTACGTCAAGCTTAGGGGACTTATACCATGAAGTAGTCGCCTTCTCCTCAAAGGGATACTTCTTTCTAGCCATATACGGAAGAGAACCCTTCTTATCTGGTTTTGTCCAATCATCCATAATCAGCACCTGAACTTTCCGGTTTAAAGGGATTGTACGCTTTTTCTTGGAAGAGAGACCACCAAACATTAAATCCTCAACTGAAGCCGGGTCACGGGAGTCCACCAACCCCATGGTAGAACGGACAGCTCTAACCAAAAAATCAGTGTCCTTCCTTGGAAAACATGGCTTCCCATCCCGGCTGTTGTCTGAAGAGGAAGACTTCAAGGAGGAGGAAGAGGAGGAGGGCGAGGACAAAGCAGAGGATGAACTAGACCTGCGTCTCCCCTTGTGAGCTTTATGTGGGGCATGGTCAGAAGCAGAGGAAGAACCACGAGCCTTCTTCCTATTACGTCCTGAATTTCTCCCTCACTAAATCCCTAAGGCTAGAGGCCAAACTGGGAACCTCCCCCCTCAAAGTCTCTACAATGCAAGGGGCACACAACTCCTTCATATAATCCTCAGGGAGAGGAACTTTGCAGATAGCACATTCCTTATGCTTCTGCTTGGAAGATTTCTTCTTGCTGTCCTAAAGGAACAAGCAAGAAGGCAGTGTAAAAATACAGAGCACAGCCCGATGGCACTCACCCAGGACGATGCATACCGACTTCCGGGGTGGCTTTGGGTCCACATCCACCTTGGACTCCTTCTGTGAGGCCTTGTGACTGCCTCCAGACTGCTGCGACTCCCCTGCCTGGTCGGCAGTCACAGCCGCAGAAAGAGAGGGCTGCTCCATTCTGCCGCCGGGTATCGGGTCTCCCCTGCCGTCAGAATAAGCCTCCGCACCGCTGGGAACCGCTCCTGTGTTCATCTTGGCCCGTACTGCGCATGCGCGGCCGCGTCACTTCTGGTTTCCCTCCACCACCGCAAGTGATTACCCCATGGAGGAGCTTCTGCACCCAAATCCGGAGTCACAGCCTAGGTAAGGACGGCATCTTCTAGCTACCGGGTCAGGCCAGGACCGCTTGAGATTCAGTGGTCTCCCACCTCCAAGACAGGAAATCTAAACTGAGGTGCAGGAGAGGTACTGCCTTTTTTATTTTAGATGTTTCCTGTCTTGGATGGGCGGGTCTCTCTCTCAGGTGGTGCTGTCGTGGTGATGATGGAAAAGAGAGTATTTCCCCAAAAAGAAAACGTATACTGTTATTGTAAATCCTTCTTCTGCCATATACATCTGTTTTTGAGAACTGATTCAGCCCATTGTTAGGTGTCCAGGAGAGGTTGTCAGTCACCCAACTTCTCTGCAGTCCAAAATGGCAAATCATTGTGCCGTTCAGGAGGGCTGAAAAGCTGAGTGACGACATCACAGGCGAGGCCCCCCGACTCAGCGAGACCGTCACTGTCAGGTGTGATAATCTAGACTGCACAAAAGCTGTGAAGTTTTTAATATTGTTCCATTTTTCCTTATTTATGTTCCTGGGAAAGCTGGGTGACAGCTAATCTGACCGGGGATCAATCAGCGGCTGTCACCCAGCTTTCCCAGGAACATAAATAAGGAAAAACTGAACAATATTAAAAACTTCACAAACGGACGAGGAAAACAAATCGCTGCACGCCCAAGCTACCTCCGTAAATCAGATCACGCTCAGACATGGAAGTCCTTGCGTCCATGGAAAAAAATCAGACCTCACCCAGATGACACCAGACTGTGGTCCTATTATCATGGACTGACAGAATGGAGAATTTTAAAATCTATCTTCTCTACATCCAGGAAAATCAAATCATACTCTGATCACACTCCGATTACACTCTGATCACACTCCAAACACACTGCGATCATACTCCAATAACTCCTCATCACGCTCCAATCACTCCTTGATCATGCCCCAATCAAACTCCTTTAATCACACTCGATCAATCACTCCTCTGACCACACTCCGATCACTCCTCTGACCACACTCCGATCACTCCTCTGACCACACTCCGATCACTCCTGACCACCCTCCGATCACACCTCTGACCACACTCCGATCACTCCTCTGACCACACTCCGATCACTCCTCTGACCATACTCCGATCACACCTCTGACCACACTGTGATCACTTCTCCGACTACTCCTCTAATCACACGCTGTTCACTCCTGTGACCACACTCCGATCACTTCTCCGACAACTCCTCTAATCACACTCCGACCACTCTTCTAATCACACGCCGATCACTCCTGTGACCACACTCCGATCACTCCTCTAATCACACGGTGGTCACTCCTCTGACCACACTCTCAGTGGTCCGAGGGATGTCTCCGGACTGAGCTCGCAGTCACCGGTACTCCAGCTTTGATTGACATGATGACGTCCGCAGCCTGTGTCGTCTCCGCAGGTCGTGTTCCCTACTACGCAGGTGTGAGAATTAACCATTTGTGGGAATGAGCTTGGGCAGCAGTGACAGTCGTTTTGGGGACACAGGTGACAGGTTCCTTTTAATGAGCAGCTTTTTACGGATATTTGATCTTTCTGATAAAGTTTTAGGCTGACTTCACATGTCTAGTAATCATACATTAGAGCGGATTCTGCAGAGATCTGTTGGAAAAATAGTTATGCAGGATCCGTTTCTTTACATTGGAGTCTTTGTGTGAACAGATCTGGTAACTGACTGTTATTTATCTTCTATTTGTAACAGATCCTGTAAGCAAAAAAGGGATCCTTTACAAATGAAAGAAAAACAGAGGATAAATAGCGATTGGTTATTGGATCCGTTCTCCATAGACTACATTAAAAAACGGATCTGTTATTTATTAACAGGTAAAAAAGTTGTGTTTGCAGAACTTTTTTCCCAATGGATCTCTGCAGGATCCACTCTAATGGATGATTACTGGACATGTGATCACAGCCTTAGTTGCCGTCTCTGGGTGTAAACAGGAAAGTTTTCATTCACTGACAGCAAGCAGATACCTTTAAAATGGCGAGAAATTGATGCAAAAAAAGTGTCTTTGGAAGTTTCAGGACTGATTGAGCTTTCATATTAGCGGAGTCTGAAGTCCTCAGGGTGCCTGATCCTGCAGGTGACATCTGTGCGTCAGACCCGGGTATGGTCACATAAGCGAAGCTGTGGTGAAATTCGCTGGTTAATGTGGATTCAATAGACTGAGTGGCGTATAGTTATTACCTACAGGATGAAGCGGGACGACTCCAAAAATTACCGATCGGTCTGTGGGATGGAGATTTGCCTGTGGTCACCGATATTTCCACACTGAATATTAATAGGCTGAGCGGACACAGCACCATTGTACACAAATGTTCAGCTGTGAACCCGGAACCGGCTGACCCGACATGATCTCTAGATGCGGAATCTTTATCACTATCCCTGGATGATCTTGCATCGAGCAGCAGCTCCAACTAGGCAGGTGTGTTTAATCTGAGTCTTCAGTTTCAGGAATGGAATGATAAAGCGACAGTAAAGACTGACAAGGCAGGATAGAAGGAGACCGGTCCAAAAGTAGGAGGTAGGGTCTAAATATCCTACTTTGGGGCAATGAATTGTTGACAACTGTATAACAAAGCGGTTAAATATTGGAAAAGTGTGTAACAAGTTGAGAGAACTGTTACAATTAAGGAAGATGCAAATGCATCTCAATAAATTACAATATCAATAAAAGTTAATTTATTTCAATAATTCAATACATAAAGTGAAACATATATTATATAGAGTCATTACACACAGAGGGATCTATTTCATGTGTTTATTTCTGTTAATGTTGAAAATTATGGCTTACAGCCAATGAAAACCCAAAGGTCATCTTGCACCTTTCCCACATCCTGCACCCATCATTCATCCTGCATCTATTGCCCATCCACACTACACACACCCAATCCTGTCATGGTCTCAAGCGGCACCACATTTTTGTGGCGGTCCAGACACAGAACCAGGTCACAGCGGACACCGCAATAAACTTTATGAACCTGTAGTTTAAAATTTTTATTGTGATAATAAACAATTCTTTTTGGTTATAAAAATTCTTGTTTTTCATGTTACTTAATTCACTACACATTTACATTTTTGCGTGGGTTTAAAGAGGTATTCCAATCTCCTATTCGGCCCCTTGGCACGTAGCCCCATGCAAGTAACATCACCCCCTGTTCAGCTCCCAGCATGCAGCCTCAAGCAAGTAATATCATCCCCTTCCATGCTCAGTTCCCAGCATTCAGCCACATGCAAGTAACATCATCCCCTTCCATGCTCAGTTCCCAGCATTCAGCCACATGCAAGCAACATCAGCCTCTTCCCTGTTCAGCTCCCAGCCCCATGCAAGTAACATACTTCCTTCCCTGTTCAGCTCCCAGCATGCAGCCCCATGCAAGTAACATCATCCCCTTCCATTCTCAGCTCCCAGCATGCAGCCTCATGCAAGTAACATCATCCCCTTCCATGCTCAGTTCCCAGCATTCAGCCACATGCAAGTAACATCATCCCCTTCCATGCTCAGTTCCCAGCATTCAGCCACATGCAAGCAACATCAGCCTCTTCCCTGTTCAGCTCCCAGCCCCATGCAAGTAACATACCTCCTTCCCTGTTCAGCTCCCAGCATGCAGCCCCATGCAAGTAACATCATCCCCTTCCATTCTCAGCTCCCAGCACACATCCCCATGCAAGTAACATCATCCCTTGTGAGTTCAGCTCCCTGGAATGCAGTCCCATTCATGTAACGTCAGTGACACAGTCCTGTGTATACAGAGCCTCCTCCATGGTGTGGCTCCTCAGTGTCATCTTTAGGCTCTTCAGCAGCCTCACAAGGATGTTAGAGATGCTCCACTTGGTGGAGAGATGAGCAGTGATGAAATATCCTCCGCAGGGAGGTGACACTGCTGTAGATGATGGAAATTCATAATATCTAGAACAGAAAAAGAAGACAAAAATCATGCATAAGACTTAATACATGTTGTGCCTGACTCCTGTGGAAATGAGGCTAAAATTGAACCACAGTGTCCAAGGAGAGAATACAGCCCGAAATGTGGAGTCAACATTTTTTTTTTTTTGCGCAGTTTCAAACTTCCTAGCGGCCGAGTGGAAACACAAAGTCGTGCGCACCCTAATCCTATATAATTATTGACAGTTGCTGGCATCCGGCCACTGTGCCGCTATTCCGGCATGCACCGCGGTCGGATGCCAGCGCCGCGAGCGATGGCGCGCAGGCCCCATCGCAAACCGCAATGTCACTGCAGTCGCAGCCTCAGCCGGGATCTGTGCTCGGCTCCCGGTGTATTCAGACGTTCAGAGCAATAGAGCACAGATCCCGGCTGATGCTGCGGCTGAAGGGACCCGGGACCTCATCTGCCTGGATGGCAGAGGTGAGCACAGACAGGGTGAGAAAAGGGGGCACGGAGGGAGCACATATCCCCCTGCTGCACTGATACAGTGTGCCACATTGCTTGCACAGCTGCAGTGCCGGCACTTTCTATAAGTGCACAGGGAGTGGGCACATGACAGGGGCCACACAGAACACACAGGGGGTCACACATGACATACAGGGGCCCTCAGACGACACAGGGGGCCACGCAGGACACACAGGGGGCCAGACAGGGGCCCACAAGACAGGACAGGGGCCCACAAGACAGGGACACAGGGGCACACAGGACAGAGGGACACAGGGGCACACAGGACAGAGGGACACAGGGGCACACAGGACAGAGGGACACAGGGGCACACAGGACAGAGGGACACAGAACAGGAGCAGAGGATGGGGACACAAGGCAGAGGACAGCGGGGCACTGGGCCACAGGACAGCGGGGCACTGGGCCACAGGACAGCGGGGCACTGGGCCACAGGACAGCGGGGCACTGGGCCACAGGACAGCGGGGCACTGGGCCACAGGACAGCGGGGCACTGGGCCACAGGACAGCGGGGCACTGGGCCACAGGACAGGGCAAGAGAACACCGGCACACGGGGCCAGAGGACAGGGGGACACGGGGCCAGAGGACAGGGGGACACGGGGCCAGAGGACAGGGGGACACGGGGCCAGAGGACAGGGGGACACGGGGCCAGAGGACAGGGGGACACGGGGCCAGAGGACAGGGGGACACGGGGCCAGAGGACAGGGGGACACGGGGCCAGAGGACAGGGGGACACGGGGCCAGAGGACAGGGGGACACGGGGCCAGAGGACAGGGGGACACGGGCCAGAGGACAGGGGGACACAGGGCCAGAGGACAGGGGGACACGGGGCCAGAGGACAGGGGGACACGGGGCCAGAGGACAGGGGACACGGGGCCAGAGGACAGGGGGACACAGCTAACCACTCAGCCACTCTATACAGTCCTAACCACTGAGCCACCATGTACACTGCTCTCCACTGAGCCACCATATACTGTGCTAACCACTGACCCACCATGTACAGTGCTATCCACTCAGCCACCATATACTGTCCTAACCACTGAGCCACCGTATACAGTGCTAACCACTGAGCCACCGTATACAGTGCTAACCACTGAGCCACCGTATACAGTGCTAACCACTGAGCCACCGTATACAGTGCTAACCATTGAGCCACCGTATACAATGCTAACCACTGAGCCACCGTATACAGTGCTAACCACTGAGCCACCGTATACAGTGCTAACCACTGAGCCACCGTATACAGTGCTAACCATTGTGCCACCGTATACAGTGCTAACTGCTGAGCCACCATATACAGTGCTAACCACTGAGACACCATATACAGTGCTAACCACTGAGACACCATATACAGTGCTAACCACTGAGACACCATATACAGTGCTAACCACTGAGACACCATATACTCCATATAAATCCTGCAACAACAGCGTACTTTCCGGAGAGAAGACTGTACTATTCAACTATTCATTACACTGCACTCCCGATGCAATAGCATCGGGCCTTTTTCTAGTACTATTAATAAGAAGTTTTAAGTGCAAATCAAGCCTCATGACTCAGCCAGCAACCAGCCCCATACAGGTCACAACTTTCTTCCCCATGCAGAACCCCCGGAAGGCAATCCCACGTAACATCTTCCTACACACGGAGCTCCCTAGACCCACGCAAGTAACATAACCCCCTCCCACGCAGTTCCTCATCATGCATATACCATCCCGCTATCCACGAATCTCCCCAGCATGTAGACCCACGCGAGTAACATCACCCCCTTCCCACACAAATTATGCAATCATGCAGCTCCTTGCAAGCAACATCACACTCTTCCACATAACACGCAATCATGCAGCCCCATGCAAGCAACATCACCCCCTTCCACATAACACGCAATCATGTAGCCCCATGCAAGCAATGTTCCCCCGACCCACGCAGCCCCATCCCTCATACCCACACAGCTCCATGCAAACAACATCCCCCTAGCTACGAAGCCCCATGCAAACAACATCGCCCTACCCATGAAGCCCCATGCAAGCAACATAGCCCTACCCACGAAACCCCATGCAAGCAACATAGCCCTACCCACGAAACCCCATGCAAGCAACATTGCCCTACCCATGCAAGCAACATCCCCCCTACCTACGCAGCCCCATGCAAGCAAAGTCCTCCTCACATGCAAGCAACATCGCCCTACCCATGCAAGCAACATCCCCCCTAATTACGCAGCCCTATGCAAGCAACACCCCCCACCTACGCAGCCCCATTCAAAGAGATCCCCAGTATGCAGCCCCATGCAAGCAGATCCCCAGCATGCAGCCCCATGCAAGTATCATGCCCCCAAAGCAGATAACATCTCCCCCCCCTCCCTGTCCAGCTCTCCCAACATGCAGCCCCAGTGTAAGAACATCTAGGTATGTCTTCCCCTAACACATCAGTGACACTCAGTGCTATGTATATACAGCCTCTCCCATGCTGCAGCTCCACACTACAAAACTCAGTGCTCACTAGAGAAGTGATTATTTCCTACCTCAGTGCACTCAGGTTCCGCCCTCCACTGCACCCACAGGAAGGGACAGCACTGAACGCTGCACCGTAGAAGCCCCGCCCCTTCCGGTGACTTCACTCCATCAGGGAACGCTCCAAACTCGCCGTAGCGCTCCTACTTTCCACTAGGTGGTGCTAGAAATCCTCGTGTGACGTCACTGCCAGCGTCGGTATAAAAGGAGCGTGCGATGAGGACGGCGCCATTTTCCGCCCCATTAGTGACGCAGATAAAACTGATTAGAAGCGCTGCATGTCTGCTGTTGCTAAAAGAGCTAAAAGAATCATGTCTGTGAGGCAACTACACAGCATAATAGGGATGTGATATAGGCAGAATGATGTAGAAGCCGTGAGTGTAGGATTTAGGGATTTCATGAGGTAAAATTACCTCACAATAGATGTAAAGACCAGAGAAAAGCAGGAGATCAGTATGTACAGAGAAAAATCATGGCAGGATTGGTAGTGTAGGACAGAAAAATGGCGGCAATGCTCGGAATCACAATTGTTAGAGAAATTTCATGAAAAAATACACCAATACTATATGAGCTATTATAAATAAGAAGAAAAGGCTAGAGATAATAGAAAATGCTGCACAGAGGGCAAAAAATACTGAAAATGCAGCAGAGAGCAAAAAATACTGAAACTCAAAGTGAGAAAATAAGGAACAGAAGCACCAAATTGATTAACCTGAACCTCAGTAGTACATCAATAATTATAAATAGGAGGGAAACCGTGGAGATGACAGATAATACCGCACAGAAGGCAAAAAACACTGAACATGATCAAATTCTCAAGTAAAAGATGACAGCAAAAAAGTTATTAAACCGCAATCAGTAATGGAGATTAGCACAAAGTACATCAGAGGGTAAAATGTGCAAAATATAACCAAAAATCAATAACAAAATCAGTGTAATTATATCAAAGGAAGAAAATAAGAAAAAGCTGAAGAAACAGATGCACAAAACTGATTAAACCAAACCTCAATAATTATAAGGGTGCTTTCACATTGGCGTTATCGCCAGAATGCGGCAGATTTACCGCATCTGCCGCCTAATGGCTGCACTTGCAGCAAGCCCCATGCAGTGTGTATGGGGCTTGCGGTAAGTGTGCGGCAGGTGTGGCAAGTGCGGTTCCGGCAGGTGCAGCCGCGAAAATAAATGCTGCTGACCGCGTTTTTTTTCGCGCCCGCAGCCACACTTGCCGCACCTGCCACACAGGGCGGCTGTTAGGCGGCAGATCCGTTTTTATTGTCCGGATCTGCCGAATCCGGACATAAACGCCACTGTGAAAGCACTCTGAGTGATGCCAATAATGGGGATGAGACAGAAAACACCACACAGCGCTAAAAGGGCCCAAAAGTGGTCAGAATCAGTATAAATATCAAATGAAAGAAAAGGCGAGAAAAGAGAATGATATTACAGGATCAAAGCACAAAATATCGAATAGAAAACAGCGTAAAAGGCATGAGAGGGAAAATTTACATTTGATGGTGCAAAAAAAACAAAAATTAGATAACACTGAAATAACAGAAGCACAAAACTGGTTATACTGATAATAATATATAATAAATATATATAATATATAATACTAATTATACCGAACCTCAATAGTACGTCAATAATTATAAATAGGAAGGAAAGAGTGGAGATAAGAGAAAATACCACACAAAGGGCAAAAAATACTGAAAATCATAATTTTATTATAGCAAAGAATGACGGCAGAAAAGTTACTAAACCGCAAATCAGTAATAAAGATTATCACAGAGCAGGAAAATACCTGAGAGGAAAATGTGCACGATAAACCCAAACATCATCAAAAACATCTGTGTAATTACATCAAACGACGAAAATAATAAAACACCGAAGAAACAGAAGCTCAAAACTGATTAAATGAACCTCAATAATTATAAATGGCACCAATATTGGGGATGAGACAGAAAATACCTTACATAGTGCAAAAAGGGTCCAAAAGTGTTCAGAATCAGTATAAATATCAAATGAAGGAAAAGGTGAGACAAGAAAATGATATCACAGGACCAGAGCACAAAATATCAAATAGAAAACAGCGTAAAAGGAACAAAAGAGGGAAAGATCACATTTTACACGCCACAGCCAGAGGAGACATTTTTGGCGGCGATATATCACGCTGGAATTATCGTCGCCAAATTGCCTCCTTATTGCGGCGTATATTTCAGGAATTTGGTGGTGATAAAACCAATGTCGCCTGGTATTGATTTTACAGCACTGCTCTAAAATCGAAACCAGGCGACATTGGTTTTATCACCGCCAAATTCCCGAAATACACGCCGCAATAAGGAGGCAATTTGGCAGCGATAATTCCAGCGAGAAATATCACCGCCAAAAATGTCTCCTCTGGCTGTGGCGTGTAAAGGTAACCTTAAGGTGCAAAAAAACCCAAAAATTAGATAACACCCCACAATGTACTTTCCTGGTCATTCCTCCAGCCCCACCACTCTCATTCCCTACTTTTGAGGTCCATACCATTAGGCTATTCCATCCCCTCCCCCTCAAAGTAGCAGTGGTATACCGCCCCCCAGGGTCACCCACCCAGTTCCTCGACCATTTCTCCGCCTGGCTCCCGCATTTCATGTCCTCAGATTTACCAACCCTTATTCTGGGAGACTTTAACATTCCCATAAACAGCCCCATCTCCCCATCTGCATCCCAGCTCCTATCTCTAACTACCTCTCTTGGCCTATCACAGCTCTCAACCTCTAAGACACACGAAAACGGTAACACCCTTGACCTTGTCTTTACCCGGCTCTGCTCATCCTCCCCCTTGGATAACTCAACTCTACTCTCTGACCACAACATTCTTTCCTTCTCACTCACTAACCCTCGGCCAACACAGCCCAAGCCTACCTATCACACATCCAGAAATCTACAGGCCATTAACCCTCAAGCACTCACAGACTCCCTCATCTCATCTCTGTCCCCAATCTCTTCAATCTCTTCTCCAGATCAGGCAGTAAATCACTACAATGACTCTCTCAGAAGCTCCCTGGACCAAGTAGCGCCCCTCACCCGCAGAACCTCCAAACAGAGAACAAAACAGCCCTGGCTCACATCACAAACCCGATTCCTCCAGCGATGCTCCAGGAGTGCTGAACGCCTATGGAGGAAAACTCGCTCACCAGGAGACTTCATCCACTATAAATTCATGCTCAAAACCTACAACTCTGCCCTTCACCTTGCCAAACAGACCTACTTCACCACCCTGGTCTCCTCACTATCCAACAATCCAAAAAAACTCTTTGACACCTTTCACTCTCTCCTCAGTCCTAAAGTGCAGGCCCCCATCACCGACCTCTGTGCTGATGACCTGGCTTCCTACTTCATGGATAAAATAGACAACATCCGCCAGGAAATCAGCTCTCAGCCTCCAAGCACTGCCACCCCCATTCTTCCTCACATCCCCTCCGGTTCACTTTCCACATTTGACCCAGTCACAGAAGAAGAAGTCTCCAGGCTCCTATCTTCCTCTCGTCCCACCACATGCACTACCGACCCCATTCCCTCACACCTGCTCCAGTCCCTCTCTCCAGTCGTCACCACTCATCTAACCAAAATCTTCAATCTCTCCCTCTCTTCTGGCATTTTCCCCTCCTCCTTCAAATACTCGATCATTACTCCATTATTAAAGAAAACCACTCTCGACCCAACCTGCACAAATAACTCCAGACCAGTCTCCAATCTCCCCTTCATCTCTAAACTCTTGGAGCGCCTGGTCTATTCCCGCCTCACCCGTTACCTCTCCGCTCACTCTCTTCTAGATCCATTACAGTCTGGTTTCCGCCCCCTTCACTCCACAGAAACTGCCCTCATCAAAGTGACCAATGACCTTCTGACAGCAAAACGTAATGGTGACCACTCTCTGCTTATTCTCCTTGATCTCTCTGCAGCTTTTGACACTGTCGACCATCAGCTCCTACTCTCTATGCTGCACTCCATTGGCATAAAGGACACTGCTCTCTCCTGGCTCTCCTCCTATCTTTCTGACCGCTCTTTCAGTGTATCTTTTGCTGGCTCCACTTCCCCCCCTCTTCCCCTTACTATTGGGGTCCCTCAGGGTTCAGTCCTTGGCCCTCTCCTCTTCTCTCTCTACACGGCCCCGATTGGACAGACCATCAGCAGATTTGGCTTCCAGTACCATCTTTATGCTGATGACACTCAACTATACACTTCAGCCCCTGACCTTTCCCCTGCGGTAGTAAAGAACACCAATGACTGTCTAGCTGCAGTTTCCAATATCATGTCCACTCTCTATTTGAAACTAAACCTTTCCAAAACTGAACTTCTTCTGCTCCCCCCATCCACTAACCTCCCTAAATCGGACATCTCTCTCTCAGTGTGCGGCACCACGATAACGCCTAGACAGCAAGCTCGCTGTCTGGGTGTTATATTTGACACCGATCTCTCCTTCTCCTCCCACACGCAATCTCTCGTCCGCTCCTGTCGCTTACACCTGAAGAATATCTCTAGAGTCCGCCCCTTTCTCACCCTGGAAACAACAAAAACCCTCACCGTGGCCCTAATCCATTCCCGCCTTGACTATTGCAACTCTCTATTAAGCGGCCTCCCCCTCACCAGACTTTCTCCTCTCCAGTCCATCCTTAATGCAGCAGCCAGGATCACCCATCTGGCCAATCGTTACTCAGATGCCTCTGCTCTGTGCCAGTCATTGCACTGGCTGCCCGTATACTACAGGATCAAATTCAAATTGCTTGTTCTCACCCACAAAGCTCTTCACAGTGCAGCTCCCCCCTACCTCTCCTCCCTCATCTCTGTCTATCACCCCACCCGCTCTCTACGTTCCTCAAATGACCTTCAACTAACATCTGCACTAATCCGATCCTCCCACTCCCGGCTCCAAGACTTTTCCAGAGCTGCACCAAACCTCTGGAATGCTTTACCCAAAGAAATCAGCACTATCCACAACTTGCATGGCTTCAGACGATCCCTAAAGACGCATCTTTTTAAGGCGGCCTATCATACTCCCTAACATGTCCATTGTACTGTAGACAGTGAATGGGCTATCCTCTGGACATTATTCTTCTACAAACTCCACCAAACCATAAAGGTCTACACAGACTGATGACCATTCATGTAAGCTTAGCCCTATACCCCATTTCCTCAAGATGCCTGGACCACCAGTGCAATAAGCCCCGGCACCTTGTACAACCCCTATCCCGTTGTAGATTGTAAGCTCTTTTGAGCAGGGTCACCTTCATTTCTTGCTTTATTTATTGTATTTTTTTTTCCACATTGATTCTATGCCTATTGTTTTTGTATCCAATGATTGTACTTTATTTGTTCTCTATTGTAATTACTTACTGTATATTTTCTGTACGCTAACCCCACATTGTAAAGCGCTGCGGAATATGTTGGCGCTATATAAATAAAGCTTTATTATTATTATTATTATTATTATAACACTGAAATAACAGAAGCACAAAACTGATTAAAAAAAACCTCATTAATACGTCAATAATGAAATTTAGGAAGGAAAAAATAGAGATGAGGGAAAATACAGCACACAGGCCGAAAATACTGAAAATGATCAAATTCTAAAGCAAAAAATGATGGCAGAAAAGTAACTAAACCGCTCGTAAGCAAAATACAGATTATCATAGAGCAGGAAAATACCTAAGGGCAGGGATATCGTCATCCAACTTCGATAAAAAGTCACGTGGTTCGTGCGTTGGCGACGATATCGTTCGTGCGTTGTGTGGTGTAAATGTGCAATGCGATGGAAGAACGATGCCAAAACGATATCGGGGAAGAATTGTGCAGGCTCTCCAACTGCACGATATTGGATGTACGATCTGGCAGTATCGTGCTGTGTGACAGCCCAACAACGATTTGGAGCACAACTTCCCCTATTCACTGCCATGTTAAATGGTCGTTCCCTGGGTCGCTCGTACGAGGGGGCGTATACATCGCAGTTGTGTTGCCTGCCGATATCTCCCTGTGTGACATCTCCTATGCGATCTTGGATTTCTGCCAAAAAAGTGCGTGCTCCCGTGACATTGTATACAATATCGAAACGATGTTGGGACATGTAAAGTGACCATTTGTTACATCCGATTTTGACGGACGAGTCTCGGAAATGGCTGGAGCAGTGACCCTGAACGGCTTTTTCCTGTCAGGACGGGGCTGTCGGCTGCTTGTGTTTTTGTGCAGCTCCACACTCCCCGTCCAGAGATGGAGAGGGCGCTCAGGATCATTGCTCCAGCCCTTTCGGATGAGTGTGTCCGAGCCCTAAAGAGGGAAAATGTGCAAAATAAACCCAAAAATCATCGAAGAATCTGTGTAATTACATCAAAGGAAGAAAATAAAATGCTGAGAAGCAGAAACACAAAACTGAATAAACCGAACCTCAATAATGCGTCAATAATTATACATGACGGCAATAATGTGGATGACAGAAAAAATACCACACATAGTGCAAAAAATCAGAAAATAATCAAATTTTAAAGTAAAAAATGGCGTCGGAAGCGTTACTAAGCCGTTCGTCAGTAATAGAGCTTATCACAGATCAGGAAAATACCTGAGAGGAAAATGTGCAAAATAAACCCAAAAATCAACAAACAATCTGTGTAATTACATCAAGGGAGGAAAATAAGAAAACGCTGAAGAAACAGAAGCTCAAAACTGATTAAACCAAACCTCAATACTTATAACTGACGCCAATAATGGGGATGACAGAAAACACCGCACATAGTGGACAAAGGGTTGGAAAATGGTCCAAATCAGTCTAAAGAACAAATGAAGGAAAAGGCGAGATAAGAAAATAGTTTTACAGGATTAGAGCACAAAATATGAAATAGAAAACAGTGTAAAAGTAACAAAAGAGGGAAAAATTCACATTGAAAGGGCAGGGACACACTGTCCGATAGACATCCGAGTCTCTCGGAGGAGACTCTGATGAGGCTGAAGCAGTGACCCTGAACGGCCTCTCCCTGTCAGGACGGGGAGTGTGCAGCTGCACAAAAACACAAGCAGCTGACAGCCCCGTCCACAGAGGGAGAAGCCATTCCGGGTCACTGCTTCAGCCTCATCAGAGTCTCGTCCGAGAGACTCGGATGTCTATCCCTGCCCTAATGGCCACTTTACACACACCAACTTATCTGTCCAACTTCTGACCAACTTACTGGTTGCAGTGAAATCATGGACACATTGTTCCATTTGTACACAGCCACAAAATGGAGCAACGTGTCCATGATTTCACTGCAACCAGTAAGTTGGTCAGAAGTTGGACAGATAAGTTGGTGTGTATAAATTGGCCCTAAGGTGCAAAAAAAACAAATTATATAACGCTTAAATAACAGAAGCGCAAAACCGATAAAGGCTGGCTTCACACTACGGCTGGGATCCGATCCGTGGCTGTCCGCTTGAGGCAGACAACCCCGGACCGGATCAGCACACAGACCTGGAGGGCTAATTTGCCCTCCGGTCCGGTGTGCAGCCGCACGCAGCTGCCGCCAGCTGCATACCGGACCGGAGGGCAAATTAGCCCTCCAGTTCTGTGTGCTGATCTGGTCCGCGGCTGTCTGCCTCAAGCGGACAGCCACGGATCAGATTCCAGCTGTAGTGTGAAGCCGGCCTAAGCCGAACTTCAATAATATGCCAATAATGATAAATAGGAAGGAAAGAATAGAGATAAGAGAAAATGTCCCACAGAGGGCAATAAATGCTGAAAATGATCAAATTATAAAGCAAAAAATGATGGCAGAAAGTTTACTAAACTGCTCGTAAGTAATAGAGATTATCACAGAGCAGGAAAATACCTGAAAGTGGAAAATGTGCAAAATAAACCCAAAAATCAACAAAAAAATCTGTGTAAGGGGCCTTCCACACTTGCGTTTTTTCCTGATTTGGAAGATCAGGAAAAACCTGATTCTTACAGTATTTTGCCCATTTACTTTAATTTTTTAGGTAGAATCTTGTTGCTACATGTTTTCTCCTGAAATCATTAAAGAGAATGGGCAAAAAAAATGAATCCTGTAAGGGCCGCTTTACACACACCAACTTCTGTGTCCAACTTCTGAACAACTTACTGGTTGCAGTGAAATCATGGACACATTGTTTCATTTTGTGGCTGTGTACAAATGGAACAATGTGTCCATGATTTCACTGCAACCAGTAAGTTGTTCAGAAGTTGGACACAAAACTTGGTGTGTGTAAAGTGGCCATTAGGCGGCCGTCACACGCTTCAATCTTGTGAGCGATATTGTTAGCGATCACATGCACGCGCGATCGCTAACAATATCGTTCACATCGCTGGTGAGCTGTCACACAGGCAGACTCACCAGCGATGTGGACCAGCAAGATCGCTGGTAACCATGGTACACATCGGGTTACTAGGCGCCGCGCGGCGCTTAGTAACCCGACGTTTACCATAGATACCATCTCCCAGCATAGGCTCTGCCGCTGGGAGATCGTTCATCATGGTGTCACACACCACGATGATGTAGATTGATCAAGCGATTATCGCTTGATTTGAGGTCCTGCTCACAAATCTTTGATCAAACAATCAAGCAATTTTACATTGTAAAATCGCTTGATTACACGCAGAGACGCACAAACGATATCGCTTAGGCTGGGTTCACACTGCGGCAGCGTCCGGTCCGGGGCTGTCAGGATTGACAGCCTGGACCGGAGTTTTTCTGCATAGAATATCATCGGGCTGCACGGAGCTGGATCGCGGCGGGTGTTAATTATCTGCTATCCGGCTGCTGTGTCGCCGGATGAATCCTGCAGAAGTGGGGATTTTCTTCCGATTCCAAAAACGTTGCATGCACCGTTTTTGGAATCGGCAGACAAATCCCCACTTCTGCAGGATTCATCCGGCGACACAGCAGCCGGATAGCAGATAATTAACACCCGCCGCGATCCAGCTCCGTGCAGCCCGATGATATTCTATGCAGAAAAACTCCGGTCCAGGCTGTCACTCCTGACAGCCCCGGACCGGACGCCGCCGCAGTGTGAAGGCAGCCTTAGCGATCAAAAAAGCAGATCACTTAAGTGATATCGTTCAAGAAATTGATGCGTGTGACTGCCGCCTTAGAATCAGGTTTTTTCCTGATCTTCCAAATCAGGAAAAAACTGCAAGTGTGAAAGGACCCTAATTACATCAAGGGAGGAAAATAAGAAAACGGTGAAGAAGCAGAAGCTCAAAACTGATTAAACTCAACCTCAACAATTATAAATGACGCCAATAATGGGGACGAGACAGAAAATATCGCACATAGTGGACAAAGGGTCCGAAAATGGTCCAAATCAGTATAAAGGCCCAGTTACACACACACAGATAATTGTGCAGAGATTGTTCGTAGATCAATTATTTGTGTGTGTGCAATGGCCACTTTACACGCCCCGATATCGTCGTCCAACTTCGATAAACAGTCACGTGGTTCGTGCGTTGGCGACGATATCGTTCGTGCATTGTGTGGTGTGAATGTGCAATACGACGCACGAACGATGCCAAAACGATATCGGGGAAGAATTGTGCAGGCTCTCCAACTGCCCGATATTGGATGGACGATCTGGCAGGATCGTGCTGTGTGACAGCCCAACACCGACTTGGAGAGCAACTCCCCCTATTTACTCCCATGTTAAATGGTCATTCCTGGGTCGCACTTACAAGGGGGCGTAGACATCGCGGTTGTGTTACCTGCCGATATCGCCCTGTGTAACATCTCCTATGCGATCTTGGATGTCAGCCAAAAAAGTGCGCGCTCCCGTGCCGTTGTATACAATATCGAAATGATGTTGGGACGTCTAAAGTGGCCATAACTGGGCCTTTAATACCAAATGAGGAAAAAGGTGCGACAAGAAAATGGTTTTACAGGATTAGAACACAAAATATCAAATAGAAAACAACGTAAAAGTAACAAAAGAGAGAAAAATTCACATTGTAAGGTGCGAAAAAACCGAATTAGATAACGCTGAAATAACAAGCACAAAACTGATTAAGCTGAACTATAATAATATGCCAATAAGGATAAATAGGAAGGAAAGACTAGAGATGAGAGAAAATGCCCCACAGAGGGCAAAAAATACTGAACTTAATCAAATTATAAAGAAAAAAATGACAGAAAAGTTACTAAACTGCTTGTCAGTAATAGAGATTATCACTGAGGAGGAGAATACCTGAGAGGAGAATGTGTAAAATAAACCCAAAAATCATCAAAAAATGTGTGTAATTACATCAAAGGAAGAAAATGAGAAAACGCTGAAGAAACAGAAGCTCAAAACTGATTAAACTGAACCTCAATAATTATAAATGGCGCCAATATTGGGGATGAGACAGAAAATACCGTACATAGTAGATAAATGGTCCTACGATGGTCAGAATCAGTATAAATAACAAATGAAGGAAAAGGCGAGACAAGAACATTATATTACAGGATCAAAGCCCAAAATATCAAATAGAAAACAGCGTAAAAGGAACAAAAGAGGGAAAATTCACATTTTATAGAGCAAAAAAAAAAAAAAATTACTGTAGATAACACTGAAATAACAGAAGCACAAAGAATAGAGATGAGAGAAAATACAGAGGGAAAAAATACTGAAAATACTGATCAAATTCTAAAGCAAAATGTGACTAAACTGCACGTCAGTAAGGGTGCCTTCACATTGGCATTTTTGGCCGGATTCGGGGCATCCGTGCAAAAAACTGCATCTGCCGCAAGTTCCACTTTTAGGCGGCACTTGCGGCAAGCCCCATGCATTGTCTATGGGGCTTGCGGTAAGTGTGCGGCAAGTGCGGTTTCGACATTTGCGGCAGATGCGTCCGCGAAAATAAGTGCCGCTGACTGCAAATTTTTTACGGCCGCATCTGCCGCAACTGCCGAAACCGCACTTGCCGCACCTGCCGCACACTTACTGGAAGCCCCATAGACAATGCATTGGGCTTGCAGCAAGTGCTGCTGTTAGGCGGCACTTGCGGCAGGATGCGATTTTTTTTGCCTGGATCCGGACAAAAAGCGCCAATGTGAAAGCACCCTAATAGAGATTATCACAGAGCAAGAAAATACCTAATGACCACTTTACACACACCAACTTCTGTGTCCAACTTCTGAACAACTTACTGGTTGCAGTGAAATCATGGACACATTGTTCCATCTTGTACACAGCCACAAAATGGAGCAATGTATCCATGATTTTACTGCAACCAGAGATCTGTTCAGAAGTTGGACACAGAAGTTGGTGTGTGTAAAGCGGCCCTGAAGGCCACTTCACACACGCAGATATCTGAGTCCAATATCTGAACAGATCTCTGGTTGCAGTGAAATCATGGACACATTGCTCCATGTTGTACACAGCCACAAAATGGAACAATGTATCCATGATTTCACTGCAACCAGAGATCTGTTCAGATATTGGACTCAGATATCTGTGTGTGTGAAGTGGCCTTTAGAGGGAAAATGTGCAAAATAAACCCAAAAATCAACAAAAAATCTTTGTAATTACATCAAGGGAAGAAAATGAGAAAAAGCTGAAGAAACAGAAGCACAAAACTGATTAAACCAAACTTCAATAATTATAAATGGCGCCAATAATGGGGATGAGACAGAAAATACCGCACAGAACACAAAAAGGGTCCAAACTTGGTCAGAATTAGTACAAATAACAAATGAAGGAAAAGGCTAGACAAGAAAATGATATTACAGGATGAAAGCACAAAATATCAAATAGAAAACAGCGTAAAAGGCATGAGAGGGAAAATTCATATTTTAAGATGCAAAAAACCCCAAAAATTAGATAACACTGAAATAACAGAAGCACAAAACTTACCATACTGTACCTCAATGATTATAAATCATGAGAGCAAAAATACCGCACAGAGCACAAAAAGGATCCGAAAACCATCAGAATCAGTATAAGGCTCTGTGCCAACGCTGCTTTTTTGGTGTAGAAATTTTCTGCATCAAAAACGTTGCTAATCTGCACCCTGTGGCAGAAAAATGCACCACAAAACGCACGTGTTGTTGGTGCGTTTTTGGTCATGTGTTTTTTTCTCTATTGTCAGTGCCTCGGAGGCCTGAAAAACGCAGCAAACAATTGATGCTCATTCGTTTGCCCTGACCACAAGTGTAGCAAATCTGGAAGGAGAAAAAAGTATCGTTGGCAAGGGCGTAACTACAACAGGTGCTATCACACCTGGGCCCTGGAGTGTAGGGGGCCCCAAAAGTCCATTAGGCCTATAGGAAAACACTATTGCTATTAAAAATTTGCAATAATTGGGGGCCCCGTTCGAGCTTTCACATCGGGGCCCATGAGCTTCAAGTTAGTCACTGATCATTGGCACAGCACACCAGAAATCTCATAGACTTTGCTGGGGGAAGGATAGACATGCAGTTTTGTGACACAGAAACCTATAAGACAATTCACCATCGGCACATAGCTTAAATAACAACTAAAGGAAAAGACCAGACCAGAAAATGAGAAAAAGTCAAAACTGGAACAACAATTCACATTTTAAAAAGCAAAAAACTTGCATTATTATAAATATTTAGCTTTTGCCCAGAGTCTAATGACTAAACAAGTTGCGGAATGTAAAGCTGAAAGACCCTAAACCTAAATAACAAAAAATATGTGTGGACCGCACTGATATCCTCAGGAGAATCATTCTGACGTACGTAACCATATTGTAGCAGGGACCTAATAAATAGTTAAAAAAAAATCTTTATTTAAATATATATACTAAAAGACCATTGAGGCCACAGAAATAGAAACAAAATGTGAAAAAATCAACAAACACAAATGATATTAGATTGAGCCGCTCCTGATTATACCCTGACAAAGTAACCTTTTTGCTGACAACTACCTAAGCAGTGAAGATCGGCACCCTCTTGATAAGCCTGTGCTGCTCACCATCCACTCTCCCTCTATGTCCCTCATAGGTCCCTGGTCTAGGTGTTAAGTGTTAACACAAATAATAATTATCTGAAAAGATAAAATTTACATTCATCAGCAGTAGATAAAGCGACACAATTAATATAGTGTACAGTGCCAATATAAGTATGCTGAATGGATGTCACTGACTCAAATAATGTACTATACACTTAAAGGCACAGGGGACAAATAATACAAGATATCTAACTCAAGTGAATTCAATGAAAACATGAGAGGGTTATAGTGATCAGTGATATTTTCAATGTTATAAATATAGCCGGTGCTCATTATTATAGTGGATCTCACATGCCTCGACGCGTTTCCCCTGCGGTTCATCAAGAGACTAGATTCATCAGGAGACCAGATTCATCAGGAGACCAGATTAGTGATATTCAATGTCCATGATGTCAGGATCCTGACATGGATGCTGCCCGCTGAGCTCCTGAATTCACAGATGAGACATGGATCATTACAGCTCTGTACAGCAGAAGTGATAGGACTGTGCAGCGCTGTGGCGCCCTAAGGGGCCAACTAACATGAAGTGAAAGTGGAAAAAGTTTTTATAAATAGGGAAAACCCATAAAAGTTCAAATCACCCCCTTTTGGCCCACTGAAAATAAAACTATTAAAAAACTAACAAAACACATCTTTGGTTCCGTCTCAGAAACTTGACAGGGAATAAGTACAGACATATGAGAAGGTTATCTATAATAATTCATCTGTGTGGGAGGCTTATAATTACAGGGGGAGAGAAAGATGGACGAACTGAATATTATCAACTATAATTATTCCATTAACGTGATTATTTGGCACAGATAAGATTTCTCAAGTGTGAGGTATGTGTAGTATATAATACACAGAGGGTGAGACAATGTTCACTGTTGGATACATGCAAATAAACCTTATGGCCCCTTTACACGCAGCTACAGGTGACAGGTTTTCCACAGGTAACTTACTGGTTGCAGTGAAATCATGGAGACATAGTTCTATCTTGGTGCTGTGTACAAATGGAACCCATGTCTCCATGATTTCACTGCAACCAGTAAGTTACCTGTGGAAAACCTGTCACCTGTAGCTGCGTGTAAAGGGGCCATTAGAGCCCATATAGGCCAGTGGGTTTCCAGGTGGGTTTACTCTCCATTAGTAATAGTTCCTTAACCAGTCAAAGGGTTTAGGGTATGATGAGTCTTTCTGAAATGATCCTATTGTTATGCAGTTTTAGGAAGAAGAAAATCACATAGCGCCTCAATCCGGGAATTGATAGTAAAATAAAATCTTCTTTATTAGGTATCCATTAAAATTAGGTAAAAACAGGGAAACACTAATATCTTGTCTATTTCTATATCTTGACTATTTTAATTAAACTTAGCTCAGCAGTGGTGACGTTGGAAAACAAGGCTGGTAAACCTAAGTGAAAGACAAGAATTATCAGAACCTGTAAGAAGGTAATTGTGAAGTGCTGCGGAATATGCTGGCGCTATATAAAGATTATTATTATAAATAAATATTCACTAAAAGTAGTGAATAATTGCTGATCAGAACGACAAAGAAGAATATTTGAATGTAGCAGGAGATGGAAACCATCTTTCAGGAGAAGGTCATACTACAGTATCCATATGGATGTAGAAAAAATTTTTTGAAGAAAAGGATATATGTTATTGTAGGGCACAGATATTTAGAAGGATAGAGCCTATTAGCTGTATCTGGTGTATGAAGCATCTAGAATGCTATATGATTCAAGACATGGCTCTCTAGAGAAGTAGAATGAAATGCAATGTATTATAGGTTCTTCCTCAAGGGTGAACTTCATAGAAAACATCTGAAAGAAATTGTTTCATCAAGGCCTAAAGGAGCGATCATTTTAAGATGGTGACTCCATCTACACTCCTTAAATAAGTTTAAGCCAGTCACCACCTCTAATTGGTGGGGTGACTACTTTGATACCACAGAAAGTGATGTATTCCTAATTATCTTGATGTTCAAATCAAATGTCTGGATGTTGAGATGTCCCTGCAATTCCTGATGTCTCCTATATGTTCGCCAATTCTTTTTCTAAACTCGCATTTGGTCTTCCCCACATATTCTAGACCACATCTACACTTGAAGTGGTAAATTACTCCGTATGTTTTACAACTGACAATGTGGCGCGTCTCAAATTCTTTGTCCGTCCCCTCACTGTGGAATCCTTTACTGACCTTAATGTATTTACATGACGCGCTTTTGCTATATATAAGGTTTCCCAGTTCAGTTTTGTCCAGCCGGATCCCTGAAAAATGCCCACGAGGAAAAATATTCACAGGCAACTCTTAACACTAACACCTAACTCTAACACATAACACTAACAACTAACACCAACCCTGTGGGCGTTTTTCTTGTGGCCATTTTTCTAATCTGAAATATGTGAGGAAGCCGAAATGCGAGTTTAGAAGAAGACTTGGCGAACACATAGAAGACATCAGGAATTTCAGGGATAGCCCCATATTCAGACACATTAGGTTTGAACATCAAGACAATTAGGAACACATTACCTTCTGTGGTATCAAAATAAGTACCCCACTGATTAAAGCTGATGACTGGGATAGACTTATTTTACAGAAAGAGTGTAGATGGATTCACCGTATTAAATCAGTCACTCCTTTAGGTCTTAATGAAACACTTTCCTTCACAGGTTTTATATCAATTTCACCCTTCTGTACATCAGAAGTGATTGAACTGTGCAGTGCTGCGGCGCCCTAATGGACCAACTAAAGTAAAGTAAGAGTAGAAAAAAAGTTTTTGAAAACACGAAAAAACCCATAAAAGTTCACCTCTCCCTCCCCCCTTTTGCCCCATTGAAAACAAAATTATTAAAAAACTAACAAAACACATGTTTGGTATTGCCGCGTTCAGAAATGCCCAATCTATCAAAATATAAAAAGAATTATTCTGATCTGTAAACGGCGTAATGGAAAAAAGTCTTAATGCCAGAATTATAGTTTTTTTGGTTGTCGCAACATTGGTTCACATAAAAATAATAAACAGTGTGTATCTAAAAAAAGCTAACTATAATTACACCATCTACTCATAAAAGATAATATTTATTACAAATTATTAAAAGGTTTTAAAACTAGAAGTGACATGATACCCCAAAATCATCCAAGATAGGAGTGGTGTCTCGGGTCCGCGCTGCTGCTTGATAAATGATACACAGGGAGCCAACACTTGTATCTGCTGCTCCTTTATTTCTCCTCACACCAACGCGTTTCGGTGCAATCCTCGCACCTTCCTCAAGGTTACATTACATATCAACACAAATATTTTGCTTATATACAGTTGTACAACGGATGTTGATCTCCAAAAAAATGGTCCACGTCACCTATGACATCAGAGGGGAGGATCCCTGTGACGTTGATGGTACACAAATATACAGTCATGGCCAAAAGTTTTGAGAATGACACCAAAAGTATATTTTCACTTGATCTGCTGCCTTCTGGTTTTTATTTGTGTTTGTCTGATGTTTATATCACATACAGAAATATAATTGCAATCATATTATGAGTACCAAAAGGTTATATTGACAGTTAGAATGAGTTAATGCAGCAAGTCAATATTTGCAGTGTTGACCCTTCTTCTTCAGGACCTCTGCAATTCTCCCTGGCATGCTCTCAATCAACTTCTGGACCAAATCCTGACTGATAGCAGTCCATTCTTGCATAATCAATGCTTGCATTTTGGCAGAATTTGTTGGTTTTTGTTTGTCCACCCGTCTCTTGATGATTGACCACAAGTTCTCAATGGGATTAAGATCTGGGGAGTTTCCAGGCCATGGACCCAAAATCTCTATGTTTTGTTCCCTGAGCCATTTAGTTATCACCTTTGCTTTATGGCAAGGTGCTCCATCATGCTGAAAAAGGCATTGTTGGGCGCCAAACTGCTCTTGGACGGTTGGGAGCAGTTGCTCTTGGAGGACATTCTGGTACCATTCTTTATTCATGGCTGTGTTTTTAGGCAAGACTGTGAGTGAGCCGATTCCCTTGGCTGAGAAGCAACCCCACACATGAATGGTTTTAGGATGCTTTACAGTTGGCATGAGACAAGACTGGTGGTAGCGTTCACCTCTTCTTCTCCGAATAAACTGTTTTCCAGATGTCCCAAACAATCGAAAAGGGGATTCATCAGAGAAAATGACTTTACCCCAGTCCTCAGCAGTCCACTCCCTGTACCTTTTGCAGAATATCAGTCGGTCCCTGATGTTTTTTCTGGAGAGAAGTGGCTTCTTTGCTGCCCTCCTTGAAACCAGGCCTTGCTCAAAGAGTCTCCGCCTCACAGTGCGTGCAGAAGCACTCACACCAGCCTGCTGCCATTCCTGAGCAAGCTCGGCACTGCTGGTAGTCCGATCCCGCAGCTGAAACAGTTTTAAGATACGGTCCTGGCGCTTGCTGGTCTTTCTTGGGCGCCCTGGAGCCTTTTTGACAACAATGGAAGCTCTCTCCTTGAAGTTCTTGATGATGCGATAGATTGTTGACTGAGGTGCAAGCTTTCTAGCTGCGATAGTCTTCCCTTTTAGGCCATATTTGTGCAGTGCAATGATGGCTGCACGTGTTTCTTTAGAGATAACCATGGTTAACTGAAGAGAAACAATGATACCAAGCACCAGCCTCCTTTTATAGTGTCCAGTGGTGTCATTCTTACTTAATCATGACTGATTGATCGCCAGCCCTGTCCTCATCAACACCCACACCTGTGTTAATGAAACAATCACTAAAACGATGTTAGCTGCTCCTTTTAAGGCAGGACTGCAATGATGTTGAAATGTGTTTTGGGGGTTAAAGTTCATTTTCTAGGCAAATATTGACTTTGCAAGCAATTGCTGTTAAGCTGATCACTCTTTATGACATTCTGGAGTATATGCAAATTGCCATTAGAAAAACTGAAGCAGTAGACTTCGTAAAAATTTATATTTGTATCATTCTCAAAACTATTGGCCATAACTGTAGTTCAGATTGCTTCTGTTCTGCTTACGTGCCTCGACAGTGTTGCAGAAAACTTCAAGAAGACAGGAAGTCGATACACAATAATCCCAACTACAGATGCGACTATCAGCAAAATCCAAAATAACACTGCACTTGTACAGAACGCCATCCTCAAACACTTTGCAAAGGCTGTATAAGGAACATGCTCTTGCTGAGTGATGGGATTCATAACCACATGGGTACTTTTGCTTCATATTCTGGAACAGGCTGTTTTTCTTGCTGTAAAAACTCAACAGTGTCCCATTCATATTGCAGCTCAGCTTGTCTATGCTTCCAAAACTGTCAAATAAAGTTTCTTTGATTCACAAGTGATTTAAAGGTACCTTTAAACGTGGCAACGTTTCTAGGAATTTCACTGGCAACTTACTGGTTGCATTGAAATCATGGACACATTGTTCTATCTTGTTGCTGTGTACAAACAGAACAATGTCTCCATGATTTCACTGCAACCACCAAATTGCCAGTGAAATTCCTAGAAAAGCTGCCGCGTGTAAAGGTACCTTTAAAGTACCAATATGTCCACTCCTTGTCAAAATGTGTACATATAATAATGCTTCCATCAATGTTTGGATTACAAACTTATTTAGTTGAGGATTCTTGAGATTTATAGCTATATAGAAAATAGCCAAGCCCAACTACTGCTGCCAGCAGCAACTTTTATGTGTAGAAAACAAGAAAAGTGACATAAATTCCAACTTTCTCGCTATAGTATTTCCTTACAAGATCCAATGGCTGTAACTTGCAAAAACTAAAAGGATGGGCCCATTCTCTGTAAAACAGATATTTTTAATTTTGGCATCTGTGATCTTCAGACATTAAACCTATAATGAAGGAGAGGAAATGCCGTGTTGTAAATGACAGAATCCAGCAATTTGTTGATGCCAATTTCCACACTGGTCTAAAACTTCTTGCAGAAGCTACGAATCTTGGCGGACAAGCTCCAGCATAGTATCCCTGAAATCTTCATATGGATGCTGAGCATTAACAAATGCATCACCAATGCCTGCATCCCCTCCAAAGATATCCGTTACTCTATCGTGAATGAGGAGACCAGGAGGAATTGCAACCAATTCTGTGGCTTCATTAAAAAAATATTATATTTTATTTTGGCCGAAAAGTGTTTCTCTCACCACTGTGCAGCCTTCATTTTTTTTAAAAGAAATACCTGTCGCCACTTTTCACCAGGGTCTGTGACCTAAGTTATTAATTAAACATCATGTAAGTGGAGTAACAGTCGTGGAGTCCGTGTCCAATTTGTTGGGAGTCTGGTTCAGAGAAATTGAGAAGTCGGACCTGTGGGTTTGTTAAATAAGTAAAACAATAAAATTGGTTGATGGTCACTTTGCAGCAGGATCTAGCACTTAACCTTTCCCCAGAATGGTCCTTCTTGCCACTGTACAGCTCGGTGTGCAGCCATCATTTAAAAAACAAAACAAAAAAAAAAACAAATACCCTTCACCACTTATCACCAGGGTCTTTAACTAAACCTCTCAAAAATAGATAATAAAATCATTCAATGGTCAATGTGCACCAGGATCTGTCCACTTAATTTTACTCCAAAATACGGTCCCTCTCACCTTTGTGCAGCCGGGTGTGCCGCCTTAATTTTTTAAAAAGAAATTCCTGTTGCCACTTATCAGCATCATATGTGGCCTTAATTTGTAAGTAAATTTCGGGTATTACAGAGACATATTTAATGCAGGACTTAATACAATGCAATTATCTGATTCCATTATAAATTACAACAGACTAGAATTTTGTTTATTCAGGTTTCTGTAGTGGTACTTAGTGTAAATGGGTGATATATGTAAAAACTGTAATTAATTACATACATATGACAGAAGATTCTACCAGAGAGAAGTCAAATATTTTCCATTAGAGAAAATTAATTGAGTAGATGGATGAATACAATGAGAATAGGTCATTAAGAATTAGGCAGGGGTCACACTTGCATCGAAATTTTGAAATCCTGATCCGGTTTTGAGCTGTCAAAAAGCTCAAAACCGGATCGGGAACCGCTGCCCGTAGGAGCCCATTATAATAACCAGGTTGCATTACATGCAATCCGGTTACCGGCTCCAGTTTTGCAGCGTGCGTGAAAAATCATGCAGGCTGCAGTTTTCGCACCGATATTCCTGCCGCAGCCTTTTTGGTATAATGGGCTCCTATGTTCAGCTTTGTTCAACCCTGCTGCTGTAGGGATGAACAAAGGGTTAAATATTAATATTCAATGTGGGCAACATGTCTCTAGTGGGTTTCCACCCCCCCCCTAGAGACATGCTGTCCACACAGGACGGCATGTCAGGGGTTAACTTAAGTGTTAACCCCTTAGCCGCTATTGTCGGCTTTCATCTATTCTTTCTATTAAAAGCCGCTCCTGCATCAGGACCAGTAGCCTACGCAATGTTCGTAAGCATGTTACAGAACAGCTTCGTCAATGAGGAGCTGTCTGTGGTGCTTACACAATTTGCGTAGGATACTGATCCTGATGCAGGAGCTGGCGGCTGTAAATAAAAATTACAGTTAAAAGCTGACAATAGCGGCTAACACGTTAACTATAAAATTAACCCCTGACATGCCGTCCTGTGTGGTCAGCATGTCTCTAGGGAGGGTGGGCACCCCCTACAGACATGTTGCCCACATCTTTTAACAACATTAACACTTTGTTCATCCCTGCGGCATGGCCTTACAGTACACCATCTAGTTTGTATGGGGAAGTGCTGCCAGGCAACTTATGCCGGTAACACAATGTGCGGTGACAGTAATTACACAAACACAATTAGCTGGTTTAAGATGACATTTATTTATGTTCCTTCTTGCTTTATTTGTGTCATCAGTTGTTAGTGAAGTTCCAGGTGTTCTTTTTTGGTCTTAATGTTGCATTCCTCCCCACTGTACCTTATGCCTCTAAAAAGCATTTTACAGAACAGCATCCGCAATGAGAATTAACCCCTGACATGCCATCCTGTGAGGTCAGCATGTCTCTTGGGAGGATGGGCACCTGCTACAGATATGTTGGCCGCATCTTTTAACAACATTAACCCTTTGTTCAACAAACTATTCGGCAACCGGATTGCACATTCAGGCTAATTCGATTGCCGGAATCCGGCTTAGGAACAAATTTTGTTCCTAAAATGTGTGTGAAGGTAATTGCAATTACCGCATCCGAATGTTCAGCAGCCCATACTATATACATAATATTTGATACCATATTTTTCTAACCCTAGCATAGCAACGCCCCTCCTTGCTCTCCTTGAAGACCATGAATACATGTATGCTCATGTGTTCTGAGTAAGTAATGGCGTGGGGCACCATAAGGCAAATTCGCACAGGGCACCGTTCAGCCTAAGGCCGGCCCTGGTAGCCAAAACCAGGAGTGTGTGATAAATACAGAAGTGGTGACATGTTTCTGTTATACTTTTCCTCTGATTGCTCCACTCCTGGGTTTCTCTACAAATCCTGAGGTAAAAAACTCATGAAATACTCACGGTGTACACATGGCCTTACAGTACACCATCTGGTTTGTATGGTGAAGCGCTGCCAGGCAACTTATGCCGGTAACGCTATGTGCGGCGACAATAATTACACAAACACAATTAGCTGGCTTACGATGACATTTATTTATTTTTGATGTTCGTTCTTGCTTTATTGTGTTACTAATTCTTAATGAAGTTGCAGTCTTTCTTTTGATGTTTTGATCTTGTACTCAGTCACTTGTTTGCTGCACCTTATGCCTCTAAAAAGGAAAGCAAAGGTTAGTTACATCTTTTTAAAAAGGGGGAAGGACAGTGACTCACCATTGTCGGTGTTCTCAGGTCTCAGGCGATGCTTCACTTGTCACGGTTCCGTGCCTGAGGCTGTGGGGCCCGGTGGTCAAATGGAAGGGGATTAGGGAATCGGGATAAAGTCTTATTTGTCTCGTGACGCCACCTGTGGGTGTCCGGTGATGGCACCGGCGTTGCTTGGGCCTCCGGGGGATGTGCGGCAGCTAGGTGGGATGCTCCCCACAGGATGACCAGTAGTCCCCGGGGCCAGGAGCTGCACTGAGTGGAATACGGCAGCTCAGTTGATTTTAGTATTAATCCGGGAAGAATGTACAGACACATAAAGTCTTTTCAGTACCTTTTACTGGTTTTAACAGGTACACTCGACCGGGGAATGAAGTAGACACTTCTGGAGGTTCCACAGCAAGCAGTGGTATAGGCTTCCTGATGTACGTAGCTTCTAATGAGGTCTAGCAGATATGAAATCCTACCAAACCGGAGTTGCACTTTCTGGTGTGACTTGTTACACCTGAGTTTGCTTCACTGAGGGCACTATCAAGGAATATTGTCGCGTTCTCGACTCTGGTCTCTCATCTGGCGGTGCTTCAGGTGTCCAGGGAGCTAAACTTCCTTGTTGAGGTGCTGGTTTCTCTGCAGCCTGCGCTATGGCTCCTGCAGCTCGGACCCAGTGACCGGACTTGTTAGGGTGAGTCGGAATGACTCCTCTGCCCCTCTTCTGTATTTGCCTCCTGCTCCTATGACCCCTGTTCCGAGGGTCTACCACTTCCCGGGTGTGCTGGTATGGGCCTAGTGTGGCACCAGTACCAGGTCAGCTCTCCTAGCTGTTAATAGTTCTAAAGTGACTGCACACTCCGCAGTTTCTCCCTCCAAGACCCGTATTTATAGGGGGAACTGGCTTAAGGCAACCAGTGGAGCTCCCCCTACAGGCCTTGGGTGAAAGGTGTTGTAAGTTAAAGGGGTTGCTTGCTGTGTACTTTTCCTACTTTTCCATTTGTGTCCTAAGAGTTCCTGTGGTGCCCCAACAGCACACGGGAATATATACAGGATGAATACTTACCCATCGTTGAACTGGATCTCTTTCATTTCATATTGTTCATGTTTTTGAATTAAAGAGGACTCTGTGTCACCTGCAACGTCACATAAATACATAAATAAAAATGTTAAAGCATTGGAGGGGGTGATAGCAGACTCACTTAATATGTACCGCTCCCCCCACATCTCTCGGCGCAACTTCAGCACTAAGAGGCGGATAGCGGCGGGGGCAGGCATAATAAGTGAACATGACCTCGTCTCCACAGCGCCTCCTCCTGCAGTCTACTACATCTACATACCTTTCAGAGCATCGGAAACTTCCGGTGCTTGTGCCCTGCGGGTAACCTTTTTATATATTACCCATAGAGCTACAGCACCAGCGGCAACTGAATACAGGATATATGCCAGGGCAATGGTGACTTCCCGGTGTCCCCGCAATAACAGATGAAGTCAGATGAATAGACAGATGAAGTGGGCCGTTTAGTGCCCCCTGAGAATTGTGACCACACAGTGGCCCCTTATGAAGTCACAGAGCGTGGTTCTATGGCACTTCTCAACATTCTATTTGGAATCCTGCATTATTCCGCCATTGCCCCTGAGGAAAACACACAGCCCTAAAATGCAATGGCTAATAAATCAATATTATATTCCCCCTTTGATGTCTCGTGAAATACAGCTGCAGTGTTTAACCCTTCATTCTCCCTACTTTAATTTTCTGAGATAATGTCCTTCGGCTGTAACTCATAAATATCAACATTAACATAAATAAACACATAAAATAGATCCCTCTCTGTGTAATGACTCTATGATATATGAGTTTCACTATATGTATTGAATTACTGTAAAAAAATATCTTTTTGATGATATTCTAATCTATTGAGATGCTCCTGTAGATTCAAGTAAGCATATACAGCAATCAGCTCATCGGTTATCATTATGATTTAAAAAGAGAAAACACAGTAGTTTGACAATAAATGGCTTCACCCAACCACGAACCATGAGTGGGAAGAGTTTTTGTGTCATCATTCATATTTTCTGAAAATAGGCCAAGAAAGCAAAAAAAATCTGCCACATTGATACTGCGTTGCTGGCTTCCCTCTTATGGGATCTTTGGGAGTCAGGGCCGTATTTACAATATCCCTGTTTAACGGATTTTTCTGTGAGACTTGGAGTACTCTCAGGTGCGGGCCCCGGTACCCGGTTTTCTTCCTATGGGGCAAACTCTATCCGTTACACGCTCCCCACTCAAGTTCACTCTGCAACTCTTAGTTTCCTTGCTTTCTCTGTTCCTTTTTAGGATTTGTTCCTTTCAGGGTCCCTCAGCTGAGATGGCCCTCTTTGTCCTTGCAGGCTGTCTGCCTATTTCCCTCCAACTCCGACTCACTTTCTCAACTGAGCTCTTTGGTTCCCTCTAGAGGTCGCTAAGACCCTCCCGAGGTTCCTCCCACCCACTATCCTAGTGTGTGAGTGTCTGCTCTCGGGCTCCATCTTGTGACCATTGTCCCAATTGCAGTGGAGTACTACACCGCTTTTCTGGGTGCAGTACCCCTTTTGTGGCACCTACGTAGTGGGGCGCCACACTCTCCCTTGATTGAACATGCTCATCCCCGAGCATCACACTCGCCCTTCGGGAAGTGAAAAAACATTTTTATATTTATGCAATCATCAACATCAATGGGTAAACTATATACAATTATGAATATTTAAGGTTTCTTCCCCGTCCGGGGAGGGGCATATCTTTAAACGTTGCATATAAAACACACATTATTCACTCTGGCCCAACGGGACCGACTTAGCATGCGGGAACAGCGGTAACCTCTAATCATACACAGTCCAGTGTGCATTATCACCGCGGGGCCGCTCTTCTCATCATTACACATAACAGGGGTCAATGTTCAGAATAAAACGTTCTCAAGGGTCTCCGGGGACACACTCTTCATTTACAGGGTTTCAAGCAAGATAAAATAAAAGGGGTATATACAGGGGAAAGCAGTGTCTCTCATCGGGAGTCCATTATTCAATAATCATCAGTCTGTTTTGGAAATGCGGATAGCGAACCATCCAAGCGGGGCAGGATATCTTTTATAGGTCACTTGTTCGCCTCTATACAAATCACGTCGGAGGTGTCCTTGTCTTAAAAACGATTCAACATCCCTCCGGGTGAAAAAGACATCGTCTAACAGTCCTGGTTCTCTTATAATACCCCATCCATCTTTATGGTACACCGATATTACTGTGCCCAGTTTACGTAGTTCTATGGGTAATGGGGGCTGTGCGTGGGGTTCATCTCTTAGTCTTTTGGTTGTACGCTCCCTTTGATACCATTCCTCCCTTTCCTGTGCCTGACTATCGGGCTCCGCTCCTCTTGGGGTGACCCGGTGCTTGGCAGGGGTTGGTATGGGGGTGGTGAGGGGCTGTGTCTATGGCGTTTGGGAATGGCACATACACATACCTCCGCAGCGCTTGCTATGGTGAGGGGTCCTTGGCGATACTGCTGCCAGGTCGTCCACCAGGCCGCTTTTGGGGTGCTTGCTCCCGAGGCTCCAGCCGGTTCCTTGTAGTCATCATCGTCATCGTTGCGTTCTTCAGGCTCCTCATTTAGCTCCTCTACGTACACGTCCAGCAAAATTCTCTCTGGTGCTGATACAAATGCAGTCTCCAGCCGGGGACTGCTGCTGGCTTGGGGCGGTGATGGTGCTGGTGTCGGGGGCTCTGTCTGTGTCTTCACGTCCCGGGTCTCTGCTGGTGGTGGAAGGGAGGCTTTGTACTTCTCCACGGCTCTGACGGAGACTTCTGCTTCTTGCACCTCGCGGGCCATCCTTTTGCCGACTACTCGTACATCCGCAATCCATCTCCGGCACACCCATGCTATCGTCTGCTCCATCTTCTGCTGGAGCTGGTTGAAAGCTTCCCGCCAGTAGTCTGCATCCCCTTCCAGCGTGAGTAGGGACACAGCTGCTGCATCACCTCGTTTGGCGCAGTCTTGCTTCTCATCGCCTCACTTGGCGCGGTCCTGCTTCTCATCGCCTCGCTTGGCGCGGTCCTGCTTCTCATCGCCTCGCTTGGCGCGGTCCTGCTTCTCATCGCCTCGCTTGGCGCAGTCATGCTTCTCCAGCTTGCAGACGACATCTCTCCATCGGGGTGCTGCCATGCTGCCGGGTACTAAGGAGTCTGATGGAGTCTGTCCTTCTCTTCCGATTTGTACAGCGATGGCAATTGGGGCGGCCACACTTTTTCGCGCCTCTTGCCAGGCCCTCCTTTTTCTAGGGGCTGAAGCACTTCCCCGAGCCTGCACATGTTGTTTACTTCATGGCGTCGGCGCCATCCTGGGTCCCCACGCAGCAATGGCGGGAATCCATCTTGGCACCGAGCAAAGTCAGAAATGTCAATAAAAGTCAATTTTAAGTCCAATTCAAAGCACACAGTACCCGGTGGTAATGGGCACGGGATCCTGTTCGTGACGCCAGAAATTGACGCGCACCCAGGGCTATGGGGTACTCGGCTCGCGGACTGTCTTCAGTCAGGGAAGTCACGGGTGGCCATCCCGAAGCCGTGGCCCTGGGGTCATCTGAAAATTAGAGAATATTTACAGGGGATTATTTACAAGTTGTCTTTGTCGTGACGCCACCTGCTGACCAGCGCTGCCACAGTCCTCTGATGGTCGGTGGTATTGCGGCTTGGATGGAATAGTCCCCGCATTCTGGACTGGACCACCCGGGCTGTGATGCTGTAAAGCAAACAGTTTATATTTGAAAGGATGCAGCAGAGTCAAAGCTTCACTTCACCGGGTAACTTTACTTGAACACTTTCTTTCAGCTTACAGTTCAACAGTTCGTTAGATGGTATACTGGCAAATGCTCCAGGCTGCAATTGGGATGTCTGGCTTGAGATGGAACCCTCCTTTATGAATTTTAGGCCTGACAGTTTTCCTTTAATGTCTCCTATCCCCATCTCATTTACCCATTTACTTACCTGTGATGAGGTTGTACAGGTCTTTGTACTGCTCATTGTTTTTGCCTTTTGATTCTCCATCTGCCCATTACCAAATGAGAATCGGCAGAAGATGTTCTGATCTGAGTCCGCAATCCTTGGTTTACGGATTTCGGTGAAGGACAGGACACCTTGCATTATGTCTGATGTCATTATTGGTGGCTGCGGAGGGAAGAGACATGAATCGGTGTTCATAAAGAAGACACACAATAGAATAAATGTACTGCTGACACCATCTTCTCTGGATTATTCTCACAGGAGGTAGTATGAATGGTGGACGAGCTCTGCCTCTCTCCATTTCTCTCCAGTTGATCTCAGCGAATATTGGATGATCCCTGATCTTGCTCGCAAATAGCGAATAAACTTCCCAGTTGATCCGCTTGAAAACGGGATGATCCCTGATGTTGTTTCTAAAGTCTTTCCGTCTCTCCAGTGACTTATCCAAGAGCTGGAAACCAAATGAAGCTTAGTATTTAGTCCAGTCATTTTCCATTTTCATTGTTGTGTTATCATTATATTGAGCCACTTTATGACTGAGATGTGTCTTTATACTCACCCCTTTATGATGGATTTAAGTTGAGGGTGCATGTCTCTTGGGAAGACGGGATCATCACTGGTCAGTAAATTTCTCCCCTTAGATGTAAAGTATGGATAACTGCCCGTTGCCATCTCATAAAGCACCACACCAGCAGAGTACCAGTCCACAGATGTGTCATAGAGCTTTACTTGAAGAATCTGAAAAGACGCAAAGAAGACAATAAGAACATTGTCCAGACAGCAGAAGACATGGAGATGTCCAGCCTTGTACACAGTGATAACTTAATGATATGTGTATGATTTCTCACCTCAGGAGCGATGTATGGATAGGTTCCGACCCGTCCTGAAGACTCGGTATCACCAAAGATGTTAATCATGGACAGACCGAAATCAGTGATCTTCCAAGTGCCCAGTGGACTCCAGCAAAATATTACCTGGTTTAAGGTCTCTGGTAGAGGAAAAAGCTTATAAAATACCAAATGTAGTATATTAGCTGGACTGAAGACCACATTGTGGCCTGAGATAAGTGTCTATAGAGGGCATTAGGATGAGGGCATAAGAGTATTTATACTAACAGAAGACTTGCTGCACCTACCTGTGGATGATGCCTTTGCTGTGTAGGTATTGGAGTCCACAGATCATCTCAGCTGCCATTAATCTAATGAGAAAAAAATAAAACCATCAAAATCCAATATTTCATCCACTAAACTAAGAGACTGATCTCTAAATATAATTGACCTATCCCGTCCATCATCAACTTACACCGTCAAAGTGTACTCCTATCCTCTGATTAGTCAGAGGACAGAACAAGTTCCGGTCACCATATTCAGATACCTAAGTGATGGGTATCCGAATATGGCAACCACTGGCAGCAGAAGTGACAAACGAAACCGCCACTGAATATGTCGCCCCACCCAACCACCACTTCCCTCGGCCTCTCCCTCCTGCGGCACGCCTCCGACTCACCTCTCTGCCTCTGATTACTTACAGGAGCTGTGGTGATGTCACGGTTTGTATGGTGAAGCGCTGCCAGGCAACTTATGCCGTTAACGCTATGTGCGGCGACAATAATTACACAAACACAATTAGTTTAAGATGACTTTTTATTTTGATGCTTGCTGTTCTTTCTTTAGTGCATCATCAGTTAGTTGATCTGCATGCTTTGTTGATTCAACACCATCTTGCTGTCCTTCTGAGTGTAGTGTATGCCTCTAAAAAGGAAAGAAAAGGTTATTACATCTTTTTACAAAGGGGGAGGGACCTCACAATGGAATATATACAGGATGAATACTTACCCATGGTTGAACTGGAACTTGTTCATCTCATATTGTTCATGTGTTTTAATTACACAGCACTCAGTGTCACCTGCAACATGACATAAATAAAAATGTTAAAGCATTGGAGGGGGTGATAGCAGACTCACTTAATATGTACCGCTCCCCCCGTCCATCTCTCAACGCAACGTCAGCACTAAGAGGCGGACAGCGGCGGGGGCAGGCATATTAAGTGAACATGACCTCGTCTCCACAGCGCCTCCTCCTGCAGTCTACTACATCTACATACCTTTCAGAGCATCGGAAACTTCCGGTGCTTGTGCCCTGCGGGTAACCTTTTTATATATTACCCATAGAGCTACAGCACCAGCGGCAACTGAATACAGGATATATGCCAGGGCATTGGTGACTTCCCGGTGTCCCCGCAATAACAGATGAAGTCAGATGAATAGACAGATGAAGTGGGCCGTTTAGTGCCCCCTGAGAATTGTGACCACACAGTGGCCCCTTATGAAGTCACAGAGCGTGGTTCTATGGCACTTCTCAACATTCTATTTGGAATCCTGCATTATTCCGCTATTGCCCCTGAGGAAAACACACAGCCCTAAAATGCAATGGCTAATAAATCAATATTATATTCCCCCTTTGATGTCTCGTGAAATACAGCTGCAGTGTTTAACCCTTCATTCTCCCTACTTTAATTTTCTGAGATAATGTCCTTCGGCTGTAACTCATAAATATCAACATTAACATAAATAAACACATAAAATAGATCCCTCTCTGTGTAATGACTCTATGATACATGAGTTTCACTATACAGTGTTGGCCAAAAGTATTGACACCCCTGATATTCTGTCAGATAATCCTCAGTTTCTTCCTGAAAATGATTGCAATCACAAATTCTTTGCTATTATTATCTTCATTTAATTTCTCTTCAATGAATTAAAAAACACAAAAAGAATTGTCCTAAAGCCAAATTGGATCTAATTCCACCAAACATAAAAAGGGGGTGGACAAAAGTATTGGCACTGTTAGAAAAATCATGTGATGCTTCTCTAATTTGTGTAATTGACAGCACCTGTAACTTACCTGTGGCACCTAACAGGTGTTGGCAATAACTAAATCACACTTGCAGCCAGTTGACATGGATTAAAGTTGACTCAACATCTGTCCTGTGTCCTTGTGTGTAACCACATTGAGCATGGAGAAAAGAAAGAAGACCAAAGAACTGTCTGAGGACTTGAGAAACCAAATTGTGAGGAAGCATGAAACAATCTCAAGGCTACAAGTCCATCTCCAAAGACCTGAATGTTCCTGTGTCTACCGTGCGCAGTGTCATCAAGAAGTGTAAAGCCCATGGCACTGTGGCTAACCTCCCTAGATGTGGACGGAAAAGAAAAATTGACAAGAGATTTCAACGCAAGATTGTGCGGATGGTGGATAAAGAACCTCGACTAACATCCAAACAAGTTCAAGCTGCCCTGCAGTCCGAGGGTACAACAATGTCAACCCATACTATCCGTCGGCGTCTGAACGAAAAGGGACTGTATGGTAGGAGACCCAGGAAGACCCCACTTCTTACCCCGAGACATAAAAAAGCCAGGCTGGAGTTTGCCAAAACTTACCTGAGAAAGCCTAAAACGTTTTGGAAGAATGTTCTCTGGTCAGATGAGACAAAAGTAGAGCTTTATGGGCAAAGGCATCAACATAGAGTTTACAGGAGAAAAAAGAGGAATTCAAAGAAAAGAACACGTTCCCCACAGTCAAACATGGCGGAGGTTCCCTGATGTTTTGGGGTTGCTTTGCTGCCTCTGGCACTGGACTGCTTGACCGTGTGCATGGCATTATGAAGTCTGAAGACTACCAACACATTGTGCAGCATAATGTAGGGCCCAGTGTGAGAAAGCTGGGTCTCCCTCAGAGGTCATGGGTCTTCCAGCAGAACAATGACCCAAAACACACTTCAAAAAGCACTAGAAAATGGTGTGAGAGAAAGCACTGGAGACTTCTAAGGTGGCAGCAATGAGTCCAGACCTGAATCCCATAGAACACCTGTGAAGAGATCTAACAATGGCAGTTTGGAGAAGGTGCCTTCACATATCAGGGACCTGGAGCAGTTTACCAAAGAAGAATGGTGTAAAATTCCAGCAGAGCATTGTAAGAAACTCATTGATGGTTACCGGAAGCGGTTGATCGCAGTTATTTTGGCTAAAGGTTGTGCAACCAAGCATTAGGCTGAGGGTGCCAATACTTTTGTCCGGCCCATTTTTGGAGTTTTGTGTGAAATGATCAATGTTTTGCTTTTTGTTTCATTCTCTTTTGTGTTTTTTCATTGAAGACAAATTAAATGAAGATAATAATACCAAAGAATTAGTGATTGCAATCATTTTCAGGAAGAAACTGAGTATTCTCTGACAGAATTGCAGGGGTGTCAATACTTTTGGCCACAACTGTATGTATTGAATTACTGTAAAAAAATATCTTTTTGATGATATTCTAATCTATTGAGATGCTCCTGTAGGTTCAAGTAAGCATATACAGAAATCAGCTCATCGGTTATCATTATGATTTAAAAAGAGAAAACACAGTAGTTTGACAATAAATGGCTTCACCCAACCACGAACCATGAGTGGGAAGAGTTTTTGTGTCATCATTCATATTTTCTGAAAATAGGCCAAGAAAGCAAAAAAAATCTGCCACATTGATACTGCGTTGCTGGCTTCCCTCTTATGGGATCTTTGGGAGTCAGGGCCGTATTTACATTATCCCTGTTTAACGGATTTTCTGTGAGACTTGGAGTACTCTCAGGTGCGGGCCCCGGTACCCGGTTTTCTTCCTATGGGGCAAACTCTATCCGTTACACGCTCCCCACTCAAGTTCACTCTGCAACTCTTACCGTGTTTCCCGAAAGTAAGGCCCTGTCTTACATTCTTTTGGGGGCCAAAAGTGGCCCCCGGCCTTACTTTCGGGGGGGGCCTTACATTGTGTGCCCCAGCAGTGTGGCCTACAGGCCCCCTCCTGTTGGGACACTGCGGGAGCGGGTCGCACGTCACGTGCGCCCGCTCATTACATATGCACTGCATCCCCCTGTCAATCAGCGACAGGGGGAGCAGTGCATTATACTGTATATATGGGCCCCCTATTGCTGGCACACTCCCCCCTGTTATGAGGCCCCCACCGCTGCTGCTGCTGAAGACATCTTACCCTCCAGGGTCTTCTTGCAGCAGCCAGCGCGTCCGTCCGTCCTCTGTACTCGGCGGTCTCCCGGATCATGTGACCCGTCGCAGCGCATGACGTCATCGCGACTGCGACGGGCCGGTCACATGATCCGGGAGACCGCCGAGTACAGAGGACGGACGGACGCGCTGGCTGCTGCAAGAAGACCCTGGAGGGTAAGATGTTCTCAGCAGCAGCAGCGGTGGGGGCCTCATAACAGGGGGGAGTGTGCCAGCAATAGGGGGCCCATATATACAGTATAATGCACTGCTCCCCCTGTCGCTGATTGACAGGGGGATGCAGTGCATATGTAATGAGCGGGCGCACGTGACGTGCGACCCGCTCCCGCTCCCCCCCCTCCGCTAGCGGCCTTACATTGGCCCCCCCGGTTGTAAGGCCTTATAATCGGGGGAGGCCTTACATTGGCAGGCCCCCCTTTACCCCCAGGCAGCCTTACAATCGGGGGGGCCTTACTTTCGGGGAAACACGGTAGTTTCCTTGCTTTCTCTGTTCCTTTTTAGGATTTGTTCCTTTCAGGGTCCCTCAGCTGAGATGGCCCTCTTTGTCCTTGCAGGCTGTCTGCCTATTTCCGTCCGACTCCTCCAACTCCGACTCACTTTCTCAACTGAGCTCTTTGGTTCCCTCTAGAGGTCGCTAAGACCCTCCCGAGGTTCCTCCCACCCACTATTCTAGTGTGTGAGTGTCTGCTCTCGGGCTCCATCTTGTGACCATTGTCCCAATTGCAGTGGAGTACTACACCGATTTTCTGGGTGCAGTACCCCTTTTGTGGCACCTACGTAGTGGGGCGCCACACTCTCCCTTGATTGAACATGCTCATCCCCGAGCATCACACTCGCCCTTCGGAAGTGAAAAAACATTTTTATATTTGTGCAATCATCAACATCAATGGGTAAACTATATACAATTATGAATATTTAAGGTTTCTTCCCCGTCCGGGGAGGGGCATATCTTTAAACATTGCATATAAAACACACATTATTCACTCTGGCCCAACGGGACCGACTTAGCATGCGGGAACAGCGGTAACCTCTAATCATACACAGTCCAGTGTGCATTATCACCGCTGGGCCGCTCTTCTCATCATTACACATGACAGGGGTCAATGTTCAGAATAAAACGTTCTCAAGGGTCTCCGGGGACACACTCTTCATTTACAGGGTTTCAAGCAAGATAAAATAAAAGGGGTATATACAGGGGAAAGCAGTGTCTCTCATCGGGAGTCCATTATTCAATAATCATCAGTCTGTTTTGGAAATGCGGATAGCGAACCATCCAAGCGGGGCAGGATATCTTTTATAGGTCACTTGTTCGCCTCTATACAAATCTCGTTGGAGGTGTCCTTGTCTTAAAAACGATTCAACATCCCTCCGGGTGAAAAAGACATCGTCTAACAGTCCTGGTTCTCTTATAATACCCCATCCATCTTTATGGTACACCGATATTACTGTGCCCAGTTTACGTAGTTCTATGGGTAATGGGGGCTGTGCGTGGGGTTCATCTCTTAGTCTTTTGGTTGTACGCTCCCTTTGATACCATTCCTCCCTTTCCTGTGCCTGACTATCGGGCTCCGCTCCTCTTGGGGTGACCCGGTGCTTGGCAGGGGTTGGTATGGGGTGGTGAGGGGCTGTGTCTATGGCGTTTGGGAATGGCACATACACATACCTCCGCAGCGCTTGCTATGGTGAGGGGTCCTTGGCGATACTGCTGCCAGGTCGTCCACCAGGCCGCTTTTGGGGTGCTTGCTCCCGAGGCTCCAGCCGGTTCCTTGTAGTCATCATCGTCATCGTTGCGTTCTTCAGGCTCCTCATTTAGCTCCTCTACGTACACGTCCAACAAAATTCTCTCTGGTGCTGATACAAATGCAGTCTCCAGCCGGGGACTGCTGCTGGCTTGGGGCGGTGATGGTGCTGGTGTCGGGGGCTCTGTCTGCGTCTTCACGTCCCGGGTCTCTGCTGGTGGTGGAAGGGAGGCTTTGTACTTCTCCACGGCTCTGACGGAGACTTCTGCTTCTTGCACCTCGCTGGCCGTCCCTCTTGCCGACAACTCGTACATCCGCAATCCATCTCCGGCACACCCATGCTATCGTCTGCTCCATCTTCTGCTGGAGCTGGTTGAAAGCTTCCCGCCAGTAGTCTGCATCCCCTCCAGCGTGAGTAGGGACACAGCTGCTGCATCGCCTCGCTTGGCGCAGTCCTGCTTCTCATCGCCTCGCTTGGCGCGGTCCTGCTTCTCATCGCCTCGCTTGGCGCAGTCCTGCTTCTCATCGCCTCGCTTGGCGCAGTCATGCTTCTCCAGCTTGCAGACGACATCTCTCCATCGGGGTGCTGCCATGCTGCCGGGTACTAAGGAGTGTGATGGAGTCTGTCCTTATCTTCCGATTTGTACAGCGATGGCAATTGGGGCGGCCACACTTTTTCGCGCCTCTTGCCAGGCCCTCCTTCTTCTAGGGGCTGAAGCACTCCCCCGAGCCTGCACATGTTGTTTACTCCATGGCGTCGGCGCCATCCTGGGTCCCCACGCAGCAATGGCGGGAATCCATCTTGGCACCGAGCAAAGTCAGAAAAGTCAATAAAAGTCAATTTTAAGTCCAATTCAAAGCACACAGTACCCGGTGGTAATGGGCACGGGATCCTGTTCGTGACGCCAGAAATTGACGCGCACCCAGGGCTATGGGGTACTCGGCTCGCGGACTGTCTTCAGTCAGGGAAGTCACGGGTGGCCATCCCGAAGCCGTGGCCCTGGGGTCATCTGAAAATTAGGGAATATTTACAGGGGATTATTTACAAGTTGTCTTTGTCGTGACGCCACCTGCTGACCAGCGCTGCCACAGTCCTCTGATGGTCGGTGGTATTGCGGCTTGGATGGAATAGTCCCTGCAGGCTGGACTGGACCACCCGGGCTGTGATGCTGTAAAGCAAACAGTTTATATTTGAAAGGATGCAGCAGAGTCAAAGCTTCACTTCACCGGGTAACTTTACTTGAACACTTTCTTTCAGCTTACAGTTCAACAGTTCGTTAGATGGTATACTGGCAAATGCTCCAGGCTGCAATTGGGATGTCTGGCTTGAGATGGAACCCTCCTTTATGAATTTTAGGCCTGACAGTTTTCCTTTAATGCCTCCTATCCCCATCTCATTTACCCATTTACTTACCTGTGATGAGGTTGTACTGGTCTTTGTACTGGTCTTTGTACTGCTCATTGTTTTTGCCTTTTGATTCTCCATCTGCCATTACCAAATGAGAATCGGCAGAAGATGTTCTGATCTGAGTCCGCAATCCTTGGTTTACGGATTTCGGTGAAGGACAGGACACCTTGCATTATGTCTGATGTCATTATTGGTGGCTGCGGAGGGAAGAGACATGAATCGGTGTTCATAAAGAAGACACACAATAGAATAAATGTACTGCTGACACCATCTTCTCTGGATTATACTCACAGGAGGTAGTATGAATGGTGGACGAGCTCTGCCTCTCTCCATTTCTCTCCAGTTGATCTCAGCGAATATTGGATGATCCCTGATCTTGCTCGCAAATAGCGAATAACCTTCCCAGTTGATCCGCTTGAAAAAGGGATGATCCCTGATGTTGTTTCTAAAGTCTTTCCGTCTCTCCAGTGACTTATCCAAGAGCTGGAAACAAAATGAAGCTTAGTATTTAGTCCAGTCATTTTCCATTTTCATTATTGTGTTATCATTATATTGAGCCACTTTATGACTGAGATGTGTCTTTATACTCACCCTTTATGATGGATTTAAGTTGAGGGTGCATGTCTCTTGGGAAGACGGGATCATCACTGGTCATTAAATTTCTCCCCTTAGATGTAAAGTATGGATAACTGCCCGTTGCCATCTCATAAAGCACCACACCAGCAGAGTACCAGTCCACAGATGTGTCATAGAGCTTTACTTGAAGAATCTGAAAAGACGCAAAGAAGACAATAAGAACATTGTCCAGACAGCAGAAGACATGGAGATGTCCAGCCTTGTACACAGTGATAACTTAATGATATGTGTATGATTTCTCACCTCAGGAGCGATGTATGGATAGGTTCCGACCCGTCCTGAAGACTCGGTATCACCAAAGATGTTAATCATGGACAGACCGAAATCAGTGATCTTCCAAGTGCTTGGTGGACTCCAGCAAAATATTATCTGGTTTAAGGTCTCTGGTAGAGGAAAAAGCTTATAAAATACCAAATGTAGTATATTAGCTGGACTGAAGACCACATTGTGGCCTGAGATAAGTGTCTATAGAGGGCATTAGGATGAGGGCATAAGAGTATTTATACTAACAGAAGACTTGCTGCACCTACCTGTGGATGATGCCTTTGCTGTGTAGGTATTGGAGTCCACAGATCATCTCAGCTGCCATTAATCTAATGAGAAAAAAATAAAACCATCAAAATCCAATATTTCATCCACTACACTAAGAGACTGATCTCTATATATAATTGACCTATCCCGTCCATCATCAACTTACACCGTCAAAGTGTACTCCTATCCTCTGATTAGTAAGAGGACAGAACAAGTTCCGGTCACCATATTCAGATACCTAAGTGATGAGTATCCGAATATGGCAACCACTGGCAGCAGAAGTGACAAACGAAACCGACACTGAATATGTCGCCCCACCCAACCACCACTTCCCTCGGCCTCTCCCTCCTGCGGCACGCCTCCTACTCACCTCTCTGCCTCTGATACTTACAGGAGCTGTGGTGATGTCACGGTTATGACGCAGTCACAGATCACATTACCATCACATCAGCAATGGTCCTTTAGCAAACACAGAGTCGAGAGCAGGTACAGACAGCATCTCCCCCGATGTTAGCATGCTCTGCTCCCCTCCTCCAGTTCCTGGTCTCCGTACACCCTGCTCCCCGCACACCCTGCTCCCCGCACACCCTGCTCCCCTCCCCTCTGCTGGTCCCAGTCTCTGCATGCTCCGCTCCCCTCCCTCGGTCCTGGTCTCCACACGTTCTCCTTCCCCAAGCTCGGTCTCAGCATGCTCCCCTCCCACGGTCTCTGAAAGCTCCCCTCCCCCGATTACAGTCTCCCCTCCCCTGGTCTCCACATGCTTCGGTCCCCTACCCTAGTCTCCACACACTCTGCTCCCCTCACCCGATCTCCGCATGCTCTCCTTCCCCCTTCCGGTCTCTACACACTAACCTCCCCTCTCCCAGTCTCTGCACTCTCCCCTCTCCGTTCTCCGAACAAGATAGGGGGGGCAGAGAAAGTGCACACAGGGTGAGCAGAGAGCGAGCACAGGGGGCAGAGAGAGACTGCACAGGGGGAGTAAAGAAAGAGCACACAGGTGGAGAGAGACAGCACAAAGGGTGAGAAGACAGCACACAAGGGGGAGAGTCCACAGGAGGAAGACAACTCTAAGGAGAGAAAACACAATGGGAAAAGACAGCACAGGGGTGGAGAGAGCACAGGGGCAAGAAAGACAGCGCACAGGGAGACAGCTCTAAGGAGAGCAGAGAGAGAGCACACAGAGGGGCAGGGAGAGTGCACAGTGGGGCAGAGAGAGCACATTGGGGAGAGAGAGCGCACAGGGGAAGCAGAGAGAGAGTGTATGAGGGCAGAGAGAGTGCACAGGGAGGGGGCAGAGAGAGCACTAGGAAGCAGAGAGAGTGCACAGGGGGACAGAGATAGCACACGGGCAATGGAGAGAGCACATGAGAGGAGAAGACAGCACACAGGTCAAAGGAGAGTGCACAGGGGGAAGAGAGACAGCACACGGGGGTAAAGAATGGACAGGGGGCGAGCGCACAGGGAGGTGGAGAGACAGCCGCCACCCCTAGCACCACAGAGCCCACCACATTGTGATGTCACTGCCCTGCCCATGCTATAGCATCAGGCCTACATCTAGTAATTACATAAATCCGAATATGCCAGACAACCATCGTCTTCATTTAACTTATGACTCTTTGTCTTACCTGATGACTGTAGTGGGCAACGGGCCATTATTTGTTATGCAGTTTCTAAGGGTTCCTGCACTGACATATTCCATTACATAGAATACGTGGTCCTGTAATAAAATAGAGATGATAATAGGAGTTAATGGAATATTCTAGATATGGGGCAATGGTTGCAATGAATGTTCTTCTAGGTCACATCTAATATATAAAGCTGAATGTATATATGTGTGTATGTAACATAGCCCCGCCTCTCTGGTAGACACAACCCATTTATAGCCCCGTCCCTCCACATAGCCACATATAGCTCCACCCCCTCCTCGTGGCCTGTTTAAGATTTGGAACTACACTGAAAGGAAATATCAAGAATGTCGTTTATCAAAAGGCTCTTGAATGAGTTACAAATAACATATTATGCATTACTTGGGTAATCATTTAGTTAATTTGTGTTGTAAATCTGTAGGGTTAAATATACAGTATGCTCTACAGCTAGTCTATATATATAATTGCCTTGAGGCATCTGTCATCCACTTCTGGCATAATCGTATCCTCCTATCTCATTGCCCATGTGCAGGGCTTGTGTTGAGTCAAGCTATCAGTCAACATTACTAATTTGCATGCACATGCAAATAAGCCATGTGGTGGTGCCAGGCAGGCCTGGTGTCAGGACCTGTGACGATGTTATGGGCAGAGCCAAGTGCAAGTGACTGATCACATGATTGTGACATCCCCACAGGTCCTTTTAAAACATGAGCCTGTGCTCCCATCCCAGCTGGCTGTGCCCCCTCCCAGCCGCCTGTGCATCGTTTAAGACATAGATGACACAGAACTATTGTATTATGAGCCCCCTACCTGAGTCTGGAAGGCGGCATGAGCCCGAGTAATGAATGGACTCTTTCTTGTCATCTTCAGGACCACTCGCTCTGTCAGGACATCATCTTCTAGGCCATGGAGAAGGTACCTCTTCTTAACCATCTTCACTGCCACTTGTTCTTGGCTGGCTAGATGTATGGCCAATATCTCACCTCACCGTGGCCGGGACTCCGAGGGACAGGCATTTCTTCTTCCTCCTTGTCACGGGAACCGCGCCTGCCGGAAGTGGGGCCCGGTGGTCCAGATACAAAAAGAGAGTTGGCTGAACAGTTAAGGGGTTAATTGTTTCGTGACGCCACCTGTGAGTGTTCCGGTGATGTCCACCGGCGCTGCTTGGGCCTCTGGGGGATGGAATGTAGCAAGATGGAACGCTCCCCACAGGCTGAGCGGGAGTCCCCGGTGCCAGGAGCTGCGCAAGATGTTGTGAGGCAGCTGCTGTTACCTTTTAGTATGCGGAGATAGACAGTTTATAAGAAGGCACGGACACCTTTAGTCTCTGTAACGGGTAGTTTACTGCAACCAGCATGTGATACATGGCATACAGTTCATGGGTAACGGACCGGGTGGACTCAGCAATGACCAGTGTTTCTCAGAGCTCCGCGATGTTCCTCCATTCTAAGTTAGTTGTGTTGCCGAGGTTGCCTTGAGATGCCAGATCGTGTACAAGGAGGCTGCTTCAATTGCCCTACCGGGGAATTCTGGCCGGATTTGTGGGGAGCCTTGGGTCCGCTGGCTAGACAACTCTGTTTGTGCGGCGGTTGTGGGGTGCTCCTGTAAAGCGGTCCCTCCACTCCTGGTTTGCATGGCAGTGATAAACGACTTCCAGCTTAGGAACCAGTAATCCGGTTGTAAGTGGGCTCGGGGATGTTTTTGACCTGTATGCATTCGCCAGAGTTCGGTTGTTGAGGCACCGAAGTAATGGCGCCCAACCGGGGGTGACGGCCAGGGGGCTGCACGGAACTGTGCAGGCCCCTCTCCTAGGTTGCAGAGCTTGTCCTTTCTGCTCCCTTCTCCTACGTTGCTTTTTCAGTTCTCCTCTACACTCTACCACTACACTCTGCCCACCAGGACCTTATTGGCCCTCTATGCTGATGTGCATGTAGGGTATGGAGCTCTGAGTTTTAACCGTGTCATTGCTTAGTCAGAGAATATTGCTGCTACTGTCTTGGCTGCAATACCCTCCTGTGACGCACTCGTTGCGTGGCGCCACAGCCAAAATGACCTGGAGGACACAGAGCATTAGAACTGGAGGAAAGGCCTGTCCTGCCATGAGATGTGATGAGAAGATATGAAGTAGGAGGAAGGCTCCTAGAGTCATATTACTGCTCCACATCACACCCATGAGGAAGACCTCACCACAATTCCTAGTACTTACTTTACCATAAGCGCCCTCTCCAATGATTCGGTGGAACATGAAGCTCTCCAGTCCCGTCACAATGAAGCGAGATTCAGATGAGGTTGTATCTGGTGGAGAGAACAGAAATACAATGTGAGATATCCAATATCTGTATGTGAACATAATATTTTATGTCACACAATCTCCATATTGTTGCATTATCTGACTTCTTATATAAACCTCAACTTTCATTGTTCATTTGATTTGTCTTTATTCCTCTATTAAATATCACAATCTTTGCTCTAATGTAGCTTTCTGGAAGAATCAACCACAGCAGTACTGTATGTAAGTAAATGTGCCATTGCAAACCCAAAGCTACAGACTTTCTCCGAAAATATATCATAGAGAAGCTTTTTAATATTACCAATAACTCACATGCTTTTCAATATAAATTATGAATTTAATTATTAAAAATTTGGTTTGATTATATCTCATATTATGTATTATGATTGGCTTATAGTCTATGTCTTGCTAAATTCTTAATGGTTATTTTCTAGTGTTGATCGAATAGTAAAATATTCGAGTTTGGATTATTCGTACCGAATACCAAGAGCTATTCCAGTATTCGTCACGACTAACAAACCTAATGCAAGTCAATGGGGAATTCGAGAAATCTTCCAGAAAATCCTTGAGTTCCTCATTCACTTGTAGTAAGTTTGTTAATTGTTACGAATACTGAAATAGTAACAGATATTTGGTACAATTAATCTGAACTAAAATATTGAGTAGTGAGTATACTTAGGCTCATGTAATATGTGCCACTCCCTCGCCCACATCTCAGCGCCAGCTTCAGTGCTGAGAGGTGATGGACAGGGGGATGCAGTGCATATTACATGAGCCTAATGAGCGGGGGCACGTGACCTCCCACTGCCATTGCAGTCTGCTCCAGCGCTGCCCGGCCAGTTGTATTTCAAAGTACAGGAACAGCGCAGCTCCTCTGCCACTGACAGGAGCCAACTGTTTCTCTGCAGGGCGGTTGGGCCCCCAACCTTGCAGGGCCCTGTGGCAGTCGCGACCTCTGTAATTTCGGAAGTTACGCCCCTGTGTAAGGGGCTTCATACAAATACCATTACTGGAGCCCACCATATTTCTGCAGTAACAATGTAATATTTCTATATAATGCAAATGTGGCCTCCTGCAGGAATTACAACACAGGGGTAAACAATATTAGGGTTGTTCAAAGGAGAAACAACCATGTAATCCTAATAAGTTGGGTGATATAATGACCGAAAATCCTGTCATTGACTACAATATGGGCTATTGGCTCTCGGGGTCTTTTATCTGCACTTACCTGACAGCTGCTCAGTGTTGGTATGTGGGGGGACACTGAATCCATCAACATATCTTGTCTCCCGCCTCTCCCCTGTTCCTCTTTCTCCTGATCTGGTGTTTATCGGGCTCCCAGGTCTATTAGAAGCTTTGATAATGATGGAGTCATCCCCCTTCACTCTGCGATGTTATTCTCTTTTTTTGCAGTATATTTAGGGGTATAAAAGAGAAACAATCATGTAATCCCGATAAGTGGTCCTTTAAAGGTGGAAAATCCTGTCATTAACTACAATGTGGGCTATTGGCTCCCAGGCTCTCAGGATTTACCACAATCTAAATATGAATAGGGCTTCTCTCTTGTGTGTATTTTCATATGTACGGTATATCAACGTGTGCCTTTACAGTAAAACATTTACCGCAATGGGGCTATAGGCTCTCAGGATCTGTTATCTGCACTTACCTGACAGCTGCTTAGTGTTAGTATGTGGGGGGAACTGAATCCATCCGCAGATCTGTCCCCCGCCTCTTCTTCTTCCCTGGACCCCTTTCTCCTGATCTTGTCTTCTGTCGGGCTCCTAGGTCCTTTGGAAGCTTTGATAATGATGGAGTCACCTTCCTCACTCTGCAATGTTCTTCTCTTTTTTTGAACTTCATCTATTTGTGGTTAAAGCTATATTTAGGGGTATAAAAGAGAAACAACCATGTAATCCCAATAAGTGGGGTCCTTTAAAGGTGGAAAATCCTGTCATTGACTACAATGGGGGCTATAGGCTCTCAGGATCTGTTATTTGCACTTACCTGACAGCTGCTCAGTGTTAGTATGTGGGGGAACTGAATCCATCCGCAGATCTGCCCCCTGCCTCTGTATCTTCCCTGGACCTCTTTCTCCTGATCTTGTCCTCTGTCGGACCCCCAGGTCCTTTGGAAGCTTTGATAATGATGGAGTCACCTTCCTCACTCTGCAATGTTCTTCTCTTTTTTTGCACTTCATCTATTTGTGGTAAAAGCTATATTTAGGGTATAAAAGGGAAACAACCATGTAATCCCAATAAGTGGGGTCATATAAAGACCGAAAATCCTGTCATTGACTACAATATGGGCTATTGGCTCCCAGTCTCTCAGGATTTACCACTATCTAAACATGAATAGGGCTTCTCTCTTGTGTGTATTTTCATATGTATGTCAACGTGTGCCTTTACAGTAAAACATTTACCGCAATGGGGGCTATAGGCTCTCGGGATCTGTTATCTGCACTTACCTGACAGTTGCTCAGTGTTAGTATGTGAGGGGAACTGAATCCATCCGCAGATCTGTCCCCCGCCTGTTCTTCTTCCCTGCACCTCTTTCTCCTGATCTTGTCCTCTGTCGGGCTCCTAGGTCCTTTGGAAGCTTTGATAATGATGGAGTCACCTTCCTCACTCTGCAGTGTTCTTCTCTTTTTTTGAACTTCATCTATTTGTGGTAAAAGCTATATTTAGGGGTATAAAAGAGAAACAACCATGCAATCCCAATAAGTGGGATCCTTTAAAGGTGGAAAATCCTGTCATTGACTACAATGGGGGCTATTGGCTTACAGGCTCTCAGGATTTACCACAATCTAAACGTGAATAGGGCTTCTCTCTTGTGTGTATTTTCATATGTATGTCAACGTGTGCCTTTACAGTAAAACATTTACCACAATGGGGGCTATATGCTCTCAGGATCTGTTGTCTGCACTTACCTGACAGCTGCTCAGTGTTAGTATGTGGGGGGAACTGAATCCATCCGCAGATCTGTCGCAGATCTGTCGCAGATCTAAAGGTGGAAAATCCTGTCATTGACTACAATGGGGGCTATTGGCTCTCAGGATCTCTTATCTGCACTTACCTGACAGATACTCAGTCTCAGTATTCAGGGACACACTGGATCACACTAGTTTTCTATGAAGGACCAGTCTATCATAAAAAAAAATGCCATACAGTATAAGAACACCCCCTTGGTTTCAGATCTGGCTGAGTGGGGTTGCTATTGGGATCAGTTGACCCAGTTCTCACTCTAGTCTAAAATATACCTCTTCCTGCCTGTTTTTTTTTTTGTTAAATATCTTTTTCTAAACATAGCATAAATCACAAATAACACAGTAATGTGACATTACCAAATCGCACAGTTTACATTTTCATTTCAATACAATAGGTAAAACAGCAAAAGAAAACAAATCCAAAGAATAAAAATAAAATAATAATGAAAGTCTTCCCACCGATCTGAGAGTATAACACTCTATAAATTCTATAGGCTTAAAGCCTAAGAGCCTTGTCGGTGATCTCCCTAGTAAGCATAAATTTTACCCCCACAACCTGTGAGGGGTAACATGTCGTTATTAATGAATTCAAATATATCAAATTCAAATATCTCAATTATGTCAAAAGCATGAAATCTAGGAATCCCTAAATCTTTGGGACCCTAACAACAAATAAAATTCTTAAGATAACTTTCATAAGCTCGTATCAAGGCCTGGCCAACCTATCAGTAGACGCAGGTCAGCTCACCCAGGGGGAGGTAAAGGTATAGGAAGAGAATGAAGAGAGAACAGAGAGGGAAAAAACACAAAATCAGAGAAATGTGAAGTAAATCAGTATAGAAAAAGAAAAAAAAGGGGGGGGGGGGTTTCCTTCCTATTTCTTTTTATGGGTCATCCGGAACGGATCAAATAAACAGGTCAGGAAAGCGGGCAGAATCCTTGAATAGAATCCACTTAGTCCAAACAGCCAGGAAGGAGTTCGTAGTCTGGTTGATATCTGCATTGATTTCTTCCATCCTAAAGATGGTTTCAATTTCTGAAAACCATTCAAAAAATGGTGGGGGGAGTAGGGTCTTTCCAGTGTCGGGGGATCACTGTTCTAGCCGCCGCTAGACAAAATCTGAGGATATCCTTTTTCTGGGATCTAACCGAACCGGGAATCATGGAAAGCAGAGCCATTTCAGGGGTTCCGTTGATACACCTCCCAGTAATCAGACCGTAATTTCGGAACACTTGGTTCCATAAACCTCTAATCGAGGAGCAGCCCCACCAAACATGCACTAGTGAACCCACTCCAGATCCACACCTCCAGCAGCAGTTTGAGACTGTTGGGGAGATTTTATGTAACCTATCAGGGGTAAGATACCACCTAAATTGCAGTTTGCACCCCTTTTCGGAGGCCTCACTGGAGCCTGGAAGTTTATGGTTCAACAAGAAACATCGCTCCCAGTCCTCATCTGACAGAGTCCGACCCAAATCCCTCTCCCAGGCCGTCTGAAAACGAAGCCTCGTGTTAGAAACCGGAGAGGCCAGAATTGAATAAAGGGACGAGATACCCCTTGATGGGCCATTCCCTCCCGCAAATAATAGTTCCATTGGCGAGAGTCTACCATCAACTTCCTTCGGGAAGTAAGAGCCTAAAAAGGATCGCAGTTGCAAATATTCCCACCAGAGAAGCTTAATAGAGGGGCACTGTCTCTAAAGAGAAGGAAAAGAGGGAAACTCCCCACATTTTAAAATATCTCCAACCCTTACATCGTCTTCGTATTTCCATCCCAGGAAGGCCCTCCACCCCAGCCCAGGAGTGAAATCAGGATTACAAAAAATCGGTGTAAGAAGGCTCGCCTCCGTATAGGCAGACACCCCCCCGGCGGTCTACTGCTATACCAAGCCCTTATAGACTCCAGGGTCAAGAAAGAGAGTCGTGTCCCCCACCCCCCCGGAGATGTGACGCTTGGGGATCCATTGTAGATACTGTAGAGGTATTTCAGACCACTCCTGTTCAAGCTGTATCCATTTTTTAAGTGGAGTTTTAAATTTCCAATCTGAAAGGCGTACTACTATGGCTGCCTGGCAGTATTTTTGGAGATCAGGAAGTCCCACTCCCCCAAACTGAGACGGTCTAGAGAGAGTTTTATAACCCACCCTCGGCTTTTTCCCATTCCAAATAAAACATGAAATCAAAGATTGGATTTTGGAAAAGAAAGATTTATGAGGCCAGATGGGAACTGTCTGAAATATGTACAAAAATCTCGGCAAGATATCCATCTTAACCACCTGAATCCTACCGAGCCAAGACAGTCTCAAATGGCTATATGCTTCCAGAAGGGAACCCATCTTATTCAAAATAACCCGATGATTCAGGGTAAACAACTGAAGAGGGCCTAAGGATATATTTACTCCCAGATATGAGATCTGATCTCGCTTCCATCTGAAGGGGAAGTTTTGTTGCAGAGATGCCACCACAGATGGTGAAAGAGAGACATTTAGGACCTCTGTTTTGGAAAAGTTAATTTTAAAATTACTGAGGTCCCCATAAGATTCAAATTCTTTAAAAAGGACTGGGAAAGAAACTACCGGAATAAAAATGAAGAGGAATATGTCATCGGCGAATAAAGCCGTTTTGTGGACATTAGGTCCCACTTTAATCCCCTTGATGCTATCATTGTCTCTGATGGCCTTAGCCAAGTGTTCGGCAACCAGGACATACAGAAGGGGGGACAAGGGGCAACCCTGTCTGGTGCCGTTTTTAATAGAAAAATAGATAATGCCCCGTTAACTCTAACACGTGCTGAGGGTCTCGAATATAATGACATAATTTTACCCAAAAAATTGGATCGTAGGCCAATGTGTGATAACGTATCCCTCAGAAAATCCCAATGGACTCTGTCAAAGGCCTTTTCCGCATCAATTGACAGAAAACACAGAGGGGACTTTTGCATCTTAGCCCTCTCAATAAGGAGAAGGGACCTAATTATGTTGTCTCGCGCCTCTCGGCCCTTGACAAAGCCCACCTGATCAAGATCGATAACAGATGGGAGAAATCTCGATAATCTGTCAGCCAATACCTTAGCAAATAATTTGACATCAACATTGATCAGGGAGATTGGTCTATAACTGCCTGCTAATTGAGGGTCTTTATTGGGCTTCGGTAGTATAGAAATATGAGCTTCCAAGGATTGGGGGCAAATCCGTTCTCCTCAGTTACAGCATTAAAGGTGAGAACCATCTGTTGAAGCAAATCAGCCATGAGAGATTTGTAGAATAAGGGAGTGAACCAATCTGGCCCCGGGCATTTAGATGCGGAAGTAGATTTAATAGCCTCAGACAATTCCTCAGAAGTTACATCCTCCTCCAGTACATTCAAGTCAATCTCATTTGTTCCTCAATAAGGAAGAATCTAAGTCAGCAAACTTACCCCTGATATCATAAAGAGATTGGTAGTATTTATGGAAAACCTTTAAGATCTCTTCATTACTATGAACTAATTGGCCCTTATCGTTTTTAATTGATGATACGAAGGTGGGACCCGTCCTGGGGTGCAACAGCCTCGCAAGTGGGCGTCCGCATGTGCTGGCTCTTTTGTAAAAAAAACCCAGCAGTTCTCTCTCTATGCCGAAGGAACTGCCTGTCTAATCTATCTTTGAGTTCAAGTCGCTTGGTAGTGAGCTCAATTAGGGTTTCGGGCAAGTTCGACCGTTTATGCGTGCTCTCAAGGTATTGAATACGCGTCACAAGGGGAGTTGATTTCTTCCGTGGATATTTTTTTTAATCCTGGCACCGTGCTTAATTAAAGTGCCTCTGAAAATGCATTTTAATGCTTCTCATTTAGTAGCCTGGGGGGGTCGGATCTGCCACATGAGTCAGGGAAAACGTCTTTATATCGACCCTCAACTCCCCTCATGCAAATTGTGTCTTTTAATAGATTGCCATTCAATCTCCATGAACACTTCCTTTCTGCCAGCCCGGGGATCTCAATTGAGAGAAAAACAGGACAATGGTCTGATAATGTAATGTTTCCTCTCTTGGCTTCAGGTTTCCAAGATAATAATCCCCGACTGACTAGAAAAAGGTCAATTCTGCTGTAGGAGTTATGTGGACTGGAATAGAAAGTATAGTCCTTACCTCTGGGGTTTAGAATTCTCCAGACGTCAATCAAGTGTAGCCTGATTAAGAATCTTTGCAAGGCTCTCACCCGTCTCGATCGGACCGCCCCTCGACCAGACGAATTATCTAGTACAGGGTCAAAAACAAAATTAAAGTAACCGCCAATCACAGTCTGTCCCTCTGCAAACTTTGATAGCTTCAACAATAGGGATCTGCAGACTTTAGGTTGATCCCGGTTCGGGAGATACCAGTTAACTAGAGTCAAGATCTTGTCAGCAATCTTAATTTTCATAAAGATAAAGCGTCCCCCTTCATCAATGACAGTATCAATTAAGGAAAATTGGAAATTTTTGTGAAAGGCTATTGAGACTCTTTTCGTCCGTGCGTCAGGGTTTGAGCTAATGAGTCCATCTGTCAAAAAGTCTGCCCCCCATAACCGGAATCCTGTCAGATCTGAAATGGGTTTCTTTTAGGAACAAAATATGGACCCCCAGTTTGTGCATATCTTTTAAAATATGGTATCTTTTTTGGGGAGTATTATACCCCCTTACATTTAGGGATCCAATTTTTAAATGCCCCATCGTTTTACTTGAGGCTGGGTAAACCTGTGCGCCTGGGCGTGAGGTTAACCAGTTACGTAGATGATACGAGCCGATAGAGAGACCAGTAAGTGTGGAAAAACGGGGACGAACAAAAAGAAAAAAAGGAAAAAATAGGGGGAGAGAAGACAAAGGGAGGGAATAGGTGTGGAGGGAGATATAGGAAGAGGAGAGAAGAAGTATAGGGAGCCCCTGGGTGAGCTTAAAGGGAACCAACCACCTCAGATGACGACTATAAGCTGTTAATACATGTCCCTGCACCCTACCTACACCATTCCACCTATGTTTTTCTTAAGAATATTGATAAATGTAAACCGAAATATACACTTTATAAAATTACATGCCTGCGTACTTCTGGGCGTCTCCTTCTGGGTCAGTTACTAGAGGGCTGTGTCTCCAGCAGCATGACTGGCTTCTCTAGCCCTCCCTCTTACTTTGCAGGACGTCACATGAAGGGCGTGATGTTATCTATCAGTGGGCGGGCACGCAAGGCAGCTCCCGTCCCTTCATGTGACGTCCTGCAAAGTAAGAGGGAGGGCTAGAGAAGCCAGTCATACTGCTGAAGACACAGCCCTCTAGTAACTGACCCAGAAGGAGACGCCCAGAAGTACGCAGGCATGTAATTTTATAAAGTGTATATTTCGGTTTACATTTATCAATATTCTTAAGAAAAACATAGGTGGAATGGTGTAGGTAGGGTGCAGGGACATGTATTAACAGCTTATAGTCATCATCTGAGGTGGTTGGTTCCCTTTAAGCTTAAAAGAGACAAAAAAGGCTTTCTCTCGTTTATAATAAGGGGAATTAACTTGTTGTAAATATCACAGTCAAACTGACCGTGACACCCCTTGGTAGGACGTAGCCTTTCCAGTGAGGAAAGGAAGAAAGTCGACTGTCAAAACACTTCTAAATAACAATTAACAAGCATATAGCACCACATTACCCATATATACCGCCTGTTAAGAAAAAGAAAGAAGGAGAGAAAAGAGGAGGGCGGGGGGGTGGGAGGGAAAGGAAAAGAAAGGACAGGGAAGGCACACAAGGAGGGAAGAAGTGCAGGAAAATACGAGTAAAGGAGCGTGGGGATAGATGAAGAACCCGGGGCAGTAAGGGTTAAGTTTATGGTGTAGTGTGCAGGCTTGGTGCAATTCAATTACTAGCCAGATGCTGCATAAATCTCTCCTCAGTGCTGGTGCTGACAGGCTGTAGCTCGCAGGTGGAGGGCTTGCTGTAATCCTGTATGGAGGGAACGTCATTCAAGCAGATGGAATCAGACAAGGGAGGCAAGTTCAGGGTCTCCGTGTTTACGCTCAAAGCTCTTCAAGGCAATTTACAAGTCAGTTACAGTTCTTACAAGTTCCAGTTCAAGTACACGGGCACACTCTCCCTCTCCGGGTTCCCTTTACTTCCTGCAGCCAGGTCTCTCTCTCTGTGACCCCTCACACTGTCTCTGTGTCATTTCCGGGCTGTTTACGTTCTCTGGGTTCACTTGGTGTGTGTAACGCCGGACAGTATGGCGGTCACTCGGGCCCCAGTGGGTCCTCCTGGTCGTCACTGAGCTGCCTGTCCTTTGGGGTAGGGACCCTAACGTGTAGCTGTGGTCCCACGTGGTGTTGTTTGGGGATTCCGGGTAAAACTACGGTCCCCTCTAGAGCCGACACTCTACTCAGCCCAGCCTCCAGCAGTCCACAAGTAGGCCTCAAGTGTGAGGCGCTACAAGGCTCTTTCTCTCTGCGTCTTTCAGTATCATAGGAAGGCTACTCCGCCTGCAGTCGGTCATTTCGCCGTAAGTCTAGGCCCTGGGTCTCTCTGTCCCTCTCTTCCTTCCACACTCCTGGGGGTACTGGCTCCGGATAGGCTTTCTCTCTCCTCCTGCTCACACTGGCTCGGTACAGATTCTGCGCTCCTTACACCCCACTTTGCCAGGACGTGTAGTTCCTTCTCCTGCTCAGCTTAGCTCAACCTTCTGCTGTCCTCTGGCCTGTGCCGTGCTCCTCAGCCTGCTGCTGGTCTTGGTCTTTGTTACTCGGCTCACTCCGGCCTACTGAACTCCTTCCTCCTCCCCTTCACTATTTCTCCTGTCAAGTCAACTGACTACGTATGTGCCCAACCCACTCTTCTAAATCCACCATCCCTCGCCTGCCTAGAGTCTCCAAGCTCGGGGCTGGATGCTACCATCTACTGCACGTGAGTTGTGTGGGATGTGAGGGTGTTGATGTGCAACAGTTGTCCTACCTGCCTGGCTGCAGTTCCATTTTATGGCCTCCTGGACGCAGGGGCGCCACAGATGCCTGGGCCGTCAATTTGTTCTCAAGGACCGATGTCTTACTAGAGAGTATTTCTACTGTAGCATCTGTCTGATTGACCCTGCCAGAGATGGCCGATACCTCCACTCTCAGGGCCGCTGTTTCAACTTTGAAGGAGTTCTCTATCTTAGAGACAAAACCTTCAAACTCCTCTTAGTCGGGACAGTGCTTATGCGTGCCTTAAAAGCTGCCCACATGTCTGCATCAGGGCCATCCCGGGATCTCCCTGAGTGGGAAGGAAAGGAGCTGTCAGGGACCCCATTGTTAGATAGTTCCAAAAGTCTTCTACCCCCACAGGCTTCACCCTGTGCTTCAGAAGTGAATGGGTCCTCCCCAGCATCGCTGGTTAATGATGCAGGGCGAGATAACAGCGCCCCCTCAGTGTATGGATGTGACCAGGGCTGCAGGCCTGAAAGATCAATATGGGGCTGTGGACAGTCATTCCCCAGAGATGGCCACTCAGTGCAGGGGAGAGAGAACTCCACGTTCTGCGCCCATAGCCCCCCCGCATCTTCACTCACCGCCTCAGGCACCCGCACCGATCTCCCACCTCCTCCTCCACTCCCTCCGTTAACTCCACGGCCGGATCCAGCCGCTGTGCCCGCCGGGTGACTAGCAGGGGTGAGCAGCCCTGCTTCAATTGCTCCGGGGTCTGCTGCATCTGTTAGCTCTGTCCCTGACTTCTCGTGGGAGCCTCCTGCAACTAGCTCCTTGTTGTAGTGCCGGGATGTGGGCGCCGCCATCTTAAGGTCCACACAACTCCTTGGCGCCTTCCCCGTGCTGCTCAGAAACCAGGTAATACGCTCGGAGCAGTCTCCTGGATGTCTAGGCAGGGCGGCTAGACTTGTGGCTCTACGTTTCGCCGGCATAGGCACCGGTGCAGGCGGTTATAGGGCTGTTCACTGGGTTATTATGGCCGGGGAAGCAGGAGCTCAAGGATCAGCCACCTTCCTCCCTCATGGCCAGGCCACGCCCCCCCCCTTTTTTTTTTTTTTTTTTTTTTTTTTATATAAACAATAATTTTTATTAGAATTTATCAAATACAAATGTAAGGTAGATATGAAATGATATACAAGGTTCTTGATATTCAAGCAATCACATTGCGTAGTTACAAATGTGGATTACAAAGAGTCACAAAACATCTTCAAACTTGATTGACAAACAAGTGAAACAGGAAATAAGGCAAGAGAGAGGGAGGTAGGGAAAAGGAAAGGGGGAAAACTGGCACCTTCATGATTATTTTGTACTAACACCCATTCAAGGATTAATTTAAATTAACATATATTGCATTCCAACATAGCACAGATTAAACGCATTTTACCTTTAGAAGTTTAAGTTTAGAGTAGATGGAAAAACTAGCCTAGTCGGGGATTGGGACTGAGTTATAGGGCGACAAAACCCAAGGGTCCCACCATGTTACCACTTTAGTTCTCCTCCTAATGTTATGTGCTAGTATCAATTCATATTGTAGATGGAGGTTTAATCCGCAGATCAGTTCATCTCGGCTAGGTGTATCTGGCGATTTCCAGTGTTTAGTGACACACTGTCGGGCTGCAATCACGACATTTGTCACAATGGGGCGTAGTAAAGAAGGCCTTTCTGGCAAAACCAAACCTAGTAATGCCAAGGATGGCTCCAGAGTGAAGGTAATACCCGTGAGGTCAATAAGTATCACCTCCACTGTATTCCAAAATGACTTCAGCCGAGGGCACTCCCACCACATGTGTTGTATGGTGCCTACATTTTTACATAATTTCCAACATTGAGATGTAGAGGATAGATTTTTGGATTTAAAATGCGCTATTCTTTGAGGGGAAAGATACCATTCTAATTGAAGTTTCTTTGCCTGTTCAACATGGTTGATACATGCTGAATATGAGGACGCGTGTGTGGATGCTTGTTGTCACTGCTCCAGAGAGGCCACGAAAGAAAGGCGGTTTTCCCACTTGAGCATGTAAGATAGCTTGACATTGCCTCTTAGATACAAAAGTGCCTTGTATACTATGGCTACCCCGTGACTGCAAGACGTCTGGGGTTTAAAAAATCTCTGCAGTGAGTCATCTAGAACAGTGGGGTCAGCACAGGGGAGGTGTACGGACCTAAGAAAGTGCCTGAGTTGTAGGTATCGATAAAAAGTAGTGTGGGGCAACCCATAGGTGCTGGCTATTGTACTAAATGGCATGATCTCACCCTCATCCAAAATTTGATCAAGGAGCAAAACACCCCAGGATTTCCTCTGTGAGAGGCAGAGAGACCCCACCAAACTCTCCACTGCTCTTAAAGAAACATATCGGAACAATCTGTTTTCAGTCTAGATCACACTCGCAGCACCGCTACCATAGATTTTAAACAAGATGAAGTCTGAGAGTATTTAAGAAGATTTATCTCTAGTAAGAGCTTAGTGGAGTTGTCCGGAGATAAAGACTGCTCAATTTGCATCCACAAGGGGTTTAGAGAATCTGACCACCACTTGGCGGCCGATAAGTGTACCGCATTGTAATAGGAGTGGACATCAGGGACCCCCATGCCGCCCAACCTGTGGGAAACAGTGAGGACGCCAGACCCCACCCGATGAGGTTTGTTTCCCCATATAAACCGTCCCAAAATAGATTGGATCAAATTAAGTGTTTTCTTAGGGTATATTATAGGCAGACCACGTAGGATATAAAGAATTTTTGGTAGGTAAATCATTTTTATGATTTGAATTCTGGCTACCCATGAGAAGAATAGAGGCGCGTGGGAGTTAAGGTCTTTTTTAATGTCTTTTATAAGTGCGTCAGAGTTTTGTTGGACGATCTTAGCCGTACGGGTGATGAGTGTCCCCAGGTAGGGATTTCCAGCCGGGCACCACACAAATGGGAATTTATTTTGTAGTTCAATTAGTTGAGTAGACATTAATGGGAAATATTAATGACTTAGCAGAATTCAGCTCGTAGTAAGATGCCTCAGAAAATTCCACAAGTATCTCCACCACTCTCGGGATTGTTACAGTGATGTTCGTGCAGACGAAGATGACATTATCTGCGTAGAGTCCTATTTTGTGTTCCAGAGTACCAATTTTGACTCCTGTCACCATGGGGTCAGCCCGTATTGTCTCTGCCAGAGGTTCTATTATGAGAGCAAAGATGAGAGAGGAAAGAAGGCAGCCCTGTCTCGTTGCGTTTGTGATGTCAAATTTCGAGGAAGAGAAACCAGAGGTACGGACTACTGCGTTACGACAAGAGTATAAAGCCATAATTGAGTTTTTAACATCTCCCTCTATTCCAAATTTTTGGATTGCTGCATCCAAGTACCCCCAGTGCACCCTGTCAAACGCCTTTTCAGCATCCAAGGAAAGGAGTGCACTGGGGGAGGAGACCCTCTCCAACAGCTCCAGGAGGTCAGCAATCCTCCTAGTACCATCTGAAGCTTGCCGCCCCGGAATGAAGCCCACCTGATCCAGTCCCACCAGTGATGGGAGGATATGCAAGAGACGTGTAGCTATAATTTTTGCGAATAGATTTACGTCGCAATTTAGAAGCGCGATCGGCCGGAAGTTAGCAGGGGTTGTTGTAGATTTACCCGAATTCGGGATAGTAGATATAACCGCCTCCAAGCCTTCCCTTCGAATTTCGCGTCTGGTTTTCCATAAATTGTAGAAATTTAGAAGATAGGGGGTGAGGGTTGACGCAAAGGTGGAATAGTATAAATAGGTAAACCCGTCTGGTCCCGGGGCTGAATGTTTTTTGGTGTCTCAGATGGCTTCAAGTATTTCAGAGCTTGAGTATGGGGCATTTACATTTTTTTGTTGATCTGAGGACAATTTGGGAAGTTTCACTCTGTCCAAGAACCTCTGAATCGAGGGTGGAGAGGGTTGCGGAGTGTCTGGTTCGTCCCTTAAGTTATAAAGAGAACTGTAGAACTGTTTGAACTCCTCTGCTATGCGGATAGGGTTGCGGATTTTAACGCCTGATTTGGTTATTAAACGTGTTATTTTAGATTGAGCTTGTCTTTTTTTAACACGCCTCGCCAAGAGGGCGCCTGCTCTATCTCCCATTCCATAAGAAGTGGCTTTGGTTTTTTCAAGATTAATTCCTTTCTTGTGAGCAAAAGGCCTCTCAAGGTTTGGCGACACAGCAAGAGTTCTTTCAGAACCGCTGGGGTGGGGGAAGTTTTGTGAGCTCTCTCTAGGGTAGCTATTTTCTTAGTTAATGTCTGAATGGTCAGTTCCCGTTTTTTTTTTTAATGCGAGAGGCTAACTTAATTATGGTGCCCCGAAGGACTGCCTTGTGAGCGAACCAGAGTGTATCCGGCTCAACATCTGCCGTGTCATTAAAAGAGAAGTATTCCTCAATTTGGCCCGAGATGTATTTCACATTTGTGGGGGAGGAAAGGAGGTAATCGTTTAATCGCCAAAGGGGCACCGGGTGAACATTGGTAGAATCATTAATTTTAAGGGAGACTGGTGCATGGTCTGACCACGTTATATGTCCAATGTTTGCAGCTGAGCAGTGAGGGAGTAGTGGGTCATTCACTAAAATGTAGTCAATCCTACTGTATGTGTGGAACCTAGGGGACATGTAAGTGTAGTCTCTCCCCCTCATGCAGATACCGCCACACATCATGCAAACGATGGGCCGTAAGCAAAGAGCTCAGTTCTCCTGTGAATTGGGTTGGGGCGGAGCAATCCAAATGTTTTTCTATTGGAATATTAAAATCTCCGGCTATTATCACACTGCCCCTAGTCAGGGACTCTAATCTGGTAAGGAAATCCCTGAAGAAAGTCAGCTGGCCAGAATTAGGCCCGTATAAGGAGACTAATGAGTATATCGTGTGGTTAAGATATCCAATGACCACTAAGTATCTACCACGAGGGTCTTGAAGGACATCTACCAATTTAAACGTCACAGACTTATGAATGAACATTGCCACATCAGCTTTTTTTGCAATCTGCGTTTGCATAAAATTGATTCGGGAACAGAGTGGAGGACATTCTGCTGTTATCTTTTTGTAAAAGGTGGGTCTCCTGCAGAAAAATCCTCCACTGTGCATTTTCCTAAACTGCTGCCATACCAACGCCCTCTTCTCGGGCGAGTTCAGCCCATTAACATTAATAAAGGTAAAGTCAATAACCATGTTGATCTATCTAACACAAGAAGAATACAATGTGCATATATCAATCAAGGAACAATAGGTGCTAAAGGTGTTGAAACCAATTTAGAAAAGAGATGCTAGGGAATTGGATGGGGGAGGCACCCTCCTAATCTTAATTCCACTACTTCCAGGTATCCCTGCGTTTTTGTTTTCTTGGGTAGCCAGGAGGCACACCCCTCATCTCTGGAGGGGATGTCTGGCTGGTCTGGGCATGTCTTGGTTGGGCAGGAGGCACACCCCTCCATGTCTTTGGAGGGGACGCTTGCTGTTCTGGGCCCATTTTTGTTGGTCAGGAGGCACACCCCCTCCTTGTCTCTGGAGGGGAAAGGCTGGCTGGTCTGGGCCTGTCTTGTTTGGCCAGGGTACACACCCCTCGTCTCTGAAGGGGGAAAGCTGGCTGGTTTGGCCCCATCTTGGTTGGCCAAGAGGCACACCCCTCCTTGTCTCTGGAGGGGGATCTGGCTGGTTTGGGCGTGTCTTGGTTGGCCAGGAGGCACACCCCTCCATGTGTCTGGAGGGACGGGGGCAGGCTGGTCTGGGCCTGTCTTGGTTGGCCAGAAGGCACACACCCTCTTTGTCTCTGGAAGTGGTGCTGGCTTGTCTGGGCCCGTTTTGGTTGCCAAGGAGGCACACTACTCCTTGTCTTCTTTCTTTTGTGACCTTCAATTTCCTTCAACTTTTGGGTTGAATTAGGAGACACTGCTCTGAAATTGGAAGCTTTCGGATGTTCTTTGTAGCTGCCTGTTCCAATTTCTGGCAAAAATAAAATTGATTTTATGAATTTTAAAAAATATAACCGTGAACATATACATATATTATACACAGAAACAGATAAATCCATACAAATTGCATTTGCATGGGGAGATGGTTGGAACAATTATCAATTGTACTAATGAAACAGAGAAGAGGACGGCAATTTCACCACATCGGGAGTATTTTTTCTCCATTTTTCAGTGCTCTATATGGTAAAACGAATGATGTCATTCAAAAGGACAACTCATCCCACAAAAAACAGGCTTTGATATGTTTATATTGACGGAACAATAAAAAAGTTATGGAAAATGGAAAAGGTCTGGGCTGTGGAGGGGTTAATGAAATGTGTAATGTCAGTGTATTCGTGAAATGAAATCTCTACACATCTGTAAATAGTTACAACCCTGTAAAAGTGACTTTGTGAAATGATGAATATGGCTTGTCATCCATTGATTTTATATTAAGAACATTTGTTAATAAAAATGATCTGATTGAAAAAAGAATAGACAAGAAAATATAAGGAGAAATATGCAAAAAACAATAGAATAAAAAAGTGTGAAGTGTAAAAATAATGATGTAGACTGCGGCCGAGAGTCTGTATATCAGCCATTACATAGGAGACTTCATTCCCATAGATCAAACATTACATAGGAGACTTCATTCCAATAGATCAAACATTACAGAAGTTTCCAGACTTTCATCATTCTACAAATGTCATAATACAGATCCCAAGCAACTTAAGATCAGCCCCATAAAGCACATTCCTGGTAACATCCCAACAGGACTGAATCTGTAATAGAAATGAGATTTACTGGATCTACAAACTACATGCTCATTTTCCAAAAGCTCTTAATGTAATCACGAAAGTGTTTTTATGATTTCATGTTTTGTGCTGAAACCATAGAGGTGAAACGTAATGATAGGAAATATTCTTATGGCAGTTTTTTCCTTACATTTGCTATGGCTAGGGTCACACTGGGTAATGGACCCACGTTTCCAGGCAGCAGCAAATACTGGACAACGCAACGTTAACGGCAAGCGCTGCCTGGAAACGTGTGTCCATAAAAAACCTGTGTTTACCTTGATAGCAGCCGCTCACAGAGCTGGATGACGGCCGCATTTCATGAAAAGTTTTGGATTTTTTTCTTCATCAGTAAATTTTTTACAGACTTTTAAAGTATTAAAAAAGAACGAATTTTGGCCTGGTATGGCTTTATATTTTTTATCATATCTCAGACTAGAATTAAGATAAAGAGGTGGGAGAGGCATAATTTTTCTCAGAACTCTATCGGCTTTCATTTGATATGTCACAAGACTGTTTTTCTGTATATTTTGTTTCAGAGAAATCAAAATCAAAATTTTGATGCACATTTGTGAAAAAAAGGTTTGTTTTAAAATTGTGAAAAAAAGCATGTGTGTTACTTGTGTTCTTGGTTATATTTGTACAGAGATTCAACTTGGGACCTATCAAATTTATATTTTTTTTACCTTATGTTTTTGTGATTTTCCTTTTTTCTTTTCAAATTACAACTTATTGAATTCAACATTTATATGCAACAATAAAGAAACACAAAAAAAAAATACTGTACGTGCCAGGATAAATACACTTCCTCAGCATTTTCAACCTGAATGCATTGAACAAACCTAAAGAAAAAAGATGATCATATCCTCAAGTGTGATTGAACAAGATTAAAAGAACCAGTCTTTTTAACACCTATTTATCACTAAACATGTCATAAATGAAGTGTTTAAGAATAATACAGTAGTTAAATCCTCGTTCTATAAAATATGAACTAATCAAACAATTAATAGTACGTTTTTAAAGTGGCCTTTTATCATTAATTTTTCCCTTCTAGTGGGTGAAATGTAATCTTGTCCATCAGCGCTTACTAAAATGGCCATTTCCTTTTGTGTCAAAGAGTATGTACGACGTGTGATGGTGTTTGGTTCCACCCGAGTTAATATCTGATTTTTGTTAACTTTTAAAATGTCTGCTTCTCATGGATACATAAAGGATGGCTCTGAAGCTCTGTCTTACTTCCTAACTCTGCGGTGGGCAGATACTTAACGTGATTGACTGAGCTGCTGGCCTGTCATCTGCTCTGCAATCACGTTCTACCCCTGTTCATTCTCAGGTTGAGCCCTAGCAAAGCTTTCCCCTCTGTCTTCTCCTGCTTCTAAGCTGTAACAATATAAAATAATACAGTAATATCTAAAAATCGTGGATTATTTGGTAAATATAGACCCCACACTTTTAGACCACAGGCTGAACAGATCTGAATTCAAGAATTTCGAATTGATACTGTAATAGTTATATATTTGTAAATATGATGCCATCGCGATCCCAACTTGAATTTTGGTACAGATGTGGCTAGGAGCATAGCAGACACATGGGCAGTTTTAGAAATTTTTAAATTAAACATTTTTTTTTTAAATGCTTTTTAAAATTTTGCATTTGCATTCGTATGGGTAAAATATTAACAAAGATACTCTTGTGACATATCTGATGAAAGCATGTACAGTTCTGAGTAGAATGGACTTCATGTAGTTTCTCTATCTTATTTCTGGCCTGAGTTATGAGGAGAAATGTAAGGGCAGGCAACACCAAAATTTACACTTTTTCCGACCAAAGTTTGAAAATCTATAAAAAAAAAGTATTCTAGAATATTTTTCTTTTCACATTTTGCATTCTCTGCAAAAGAAGAAAGACCCTGCCCATCATGGGCATTGTGAAAAGAAAAGAGCACAAAGAAGGTTCCTACCGGTGAAAAGGATCCTGGGAAGATGATATCTTGTGGAGCCCGCTTTGGTGGGCACGTCATTGCTAGAGACCCTGCCTGTCAGTACAAGCTGAGGAAGAATAGGCAGCAGCTATGAAGTATTGGACAGAAGAGCCAGGAGAGGCCAGGAAGAGGGTCCCTTTCCCAACAGTGCAGGCTGGCTCCATCTTGGAGTCAGAGAAGGAGCAGAAACAGAAGATGGAGCTTCTAAAAAGTGAGGGAATCTGGGCCGAGATGCAGACAGATACCGGGCACATAGAGCTCAAGTGAAGAGAGTAGATGGCGGAGGCATAATTAGCATAAAAGTGGCCAGAAGGGTTGCAGGTCTGGAAGACTGCGACAACATGGCCGCTGCCTACGATAAGCTGATTGTCATCACTGAAGTCCCTGCCCCCGGAGTATGTTGAGAAGAAGCCCACAGCCACTCACCCAGAAGAAGCAAAATAGGTAGCCTGGGTCACTGAGCAAAAGAAGAAAAGGTAAAAGTGGGTCCAGGCCCAAATACCATTGCCTACAGGAGCTATGGTTAACTGGGTAACCTATGGTACTATACGGCAGAGGTCCCCAATTCTAGTCCTCAAGGCCCACCAACAGTGCATGTTTTTAGGATTTCCTTAGTATTGCACAGGTGGTAATTTACCAGCTGCTTTCAAGGATCTCTAGAGTCCTTGCCAGGAGATTTGCTGCGTACAGGTCTTACATTTTTATTGCATTTTTTCAGCTTTTTAGCCATTGTCTTCAGCAAAACGCAGAAAAAAATGGACATGCTCATTCTTTCCCAACCACAGCAAAACCTCAGGTATTTGACACTTGCAAATCCAATGTGTGTGCACAGTTTTTCTGTGAAACACATTGGTTTTGCTGGGCAGCCCAAAGGAACAGATTAGCATACATTTGCATAAAACCAAGGTAAAACACATGCGGAAAACACAGAAGGAACACAGGAAAAACGTCCTGTGTGCACATACCCTTAATCCCTTTTTTACAGCATTCTGGTTTTCTGTATATACGTCCACATTCCCTATGGAAGGCGCAAAAAAGGAAGATGAAGAAAAGTGTCATAAGATGTCCCTATGATGTGTAGACAGCTGTAAAGGTCATGTGCTCTGTCATGTTTTATCTACCAGTATTATATGTGTTATACTTGTGTAATAAAAACTGTGGAAAGTAAAAGTAAAGCAAAGTAACATAGTGTGTAATCTCCAGAAAAGGCAAAAGAGCACTGATAGCCCATAGGTAAAACCTGCACAGGAGCGCTAAAAAAAAGATGTCATATGGCTATGTCAACAGAAGAATAGACAGAGTTATGGCTTTTGGAAAAAGAGGGAGGAATATTAGAAATGTAAAAAGAAAAGAATTAGTGAATAACAGTAATATGCAAGGAACATAATACACCAATGGAAAAATAAAAAGCAAAACTTGGCAATAAAAAAAAAGTTTTGTCTCCCCCTCCAAAATAAAAGTGTAAAAAGATGAATAAATTCTAAATAATCCAGCATAAAAAGTACACAATCATAAGGACGCATCGAATAACATGAACTCTTTATTATTTAATTTCACTAGAGATATCAACGCAAAACCAAGCCTATTCCTAATTTATATCTTTATATTTCTACCAGCTTATGCTTATATTTGTTAGCACACATCAAGCAATACAAAAATTAAAAGAAATAACGGCAGGTTTTTAAAAAAAAAAATCTGATGATTTTGTAGTACCACAAGCAACGGCCGAAGGTGCCTCCATTTTTTTATGGTTATGCGAGAGAGGTCAGAATAAAGCTGTACTTATGTGCCCTTGTATGTGGGGAAAGTGTTTTGCATCCTGGCCTTGGACATAATTAGTTCTTTGGTGGTAAAGTCATGTACGCAGCATATTATATCTCGGGGTTCTCCCGTCAGGGTCTTGGGCTGTAATGCCCTATGAGCTCTGTCCAGTTTAGTGATGTTAGAAGGGGATACCCCGAGTATGTCGTTAAAAATGGTTTGTAGGATCGAGACAGGAGATTCGGCCACCTCAGTCTCGGGCATGCCCCTCACACGAATATTGCACCCACGACCTCTATTATCTAGGTCCTCTTGGAGGGATTGCATTTCTTCCAGGGCTGTTTGTTGTGAGGATACAAGCTGGTGTAGCTCCGTTAGGTGCTTTCTAGAGGAATCATGCTCGCCCTCCGGTGTCTCTATTCTCTCATTTAGAATTTGTAGATCTTGTTTCACGCTAGCAATCTCAGCCCTTCATGCATCCTTGACCTCATTGATGAGGATCTTAAAGTCTTCCTTGGATGGGAGTGCAGCCAGGATACTTTGCCAGTCCTGTGGGGGAGGGGAAAGGCCCTCTTGGCTTCCACTAATCGGAGGTATTTGGAGATAACTAAGTGCCTGGTAAGGAGGATGGGGGTAGTCTTTTTGAAATTCCTCTTTTTGTCAGCATTAGACATATGTATCTTATCTACTTCCTCTTGAGCCTTCCTCAATTGCTGCTGTACCTCCGTCGTGGGTCCAGCTACCAATTCCTCCTCTGCTCTTCTCAGTGCTTCCAGTGCCTTAGTTTCCACCTTTCTATTTAGAGTCTTACATCTGGATATATCCCTTATCAATAGTCCTCTAATATACGCCTTCATTGTATCCCATACTATGCCTGTCCCTACACTCCCCATTGTATTTTGAAAAACTTCCTCCACCTCACCCGCTATTTTCTGCATGTCTACAGTTTCCAACCAGTTAGAGTGCACCTTCCATTCTTTACCGTTCCCTTCTCCACATATGCCCACCTGTAGCTCCACTGTTAAAGGATTATGATCCAATATTATTCTCGGCAAGTACGTTATATTTTTTACTTTAAAATCTAACAGTCTATTTCCCAATGCCAGATCAATCCGGGATATAGAGTTATAGGAGGAGGAATAGCAGGAATATCTCTTCACCCCCACATTTCTCATTCTCCATTGGTCTATTAGGCCCATTTCTGTCACATATTTAGCAAAGTGTGTATTCTCGTCTCTTCATTCCCTCCATGTTGTCTATTATCCCTATCCCTCCTCAAGTTCATGACATTATTAACATATCCAATGAATAACAAAGGGATTCCCGTCCAATGTCTACTTAAACCTATAAGTCCCTGCATTTTCACCCTGGTGTATGGTGATGCAATGTATATAGCTCTCAAACATATCAGTTTCCCATATACTCTGCACACCAGAAAGACATACTGCCCATCTTTGTCTACTTTGACCTCCACTTCTTCAAACGGTAGCTCTGTATGCACCATTATCGACACCCCCCTCGTATAGACAGAATATGTAGCATGGTATGAATTTTGAATCCATTTTCTCGCTAGGATTCCTGTTTTCTCTTTTGTTAAATGTGTCTCCATCAGGCATATTATGGAAGGTTTATGAACCATAATATTTTGTAAAGTGGCTGCCTGTTTTCCACGATCCGCCAACCCTCTGATATTCCAACTCAGGATTTTAAATATTCCCGCCATCTTGTAACAAAATCAATACTTTTATTCAGAACCAACCTCTCAAATTGTTTTGATGCTCTCTTGCCCCCTTCCCCCCCTCTACCCATGTCTAACTTCCCTTGATCTCCTAGTCTCCTTACCTCTCCTCCTCCAACTTCTCCATTTTTGTCCTCAACCAATTGAGAGTGGGTGAATTAAACCGACCTATCACTCCAGCCGTCTAGTCCCACCACAATACCAATAAAAAGAAAAAACAGTTTATTTTACCATGGCCTCTCCCGCCTTTTATAAACATAACTTTTTAAAACATTTCTTAACTGCATACACCGTTACCAAACCGCTCAAGCCCACATGATCCTGCAAATCCTGTAACAAAACATTAAAATGTGAAAACTGCACTCCACATTATCTCAACTGTCCTTGTATTCCCGGACTCTTCTGTTATTCTTCTCGATCCAATCCATGGCCTCCTCCCAGGATTGCAGAAAGTGCACTTTTCCCAGTGCCACCAATCTAAGTTTAGCCGGGAACATCCTTTGCACAGTAGGCTAATAGTCCAAGTAAAATAAAATATTCCGCCCGTCTATCGTCATATCTTTGATACTTCTGGCTGTACGGAGAATGTTGTTCCTGTCTCTGTAGTTTAGAAGTTTAGCCAATATGGCCCGGGGAGGTGCGCCTAGAGGCTGGGGTCTGAGCGGGACCCTATGGGCTCTCCCAAATTTTTCCAGCAACCAGTTTTCAATATATTCTGTGGGATTGGCGCCCTCCGCTTTTTCCGGAACCTCGACTATCCTGGTATTATTTCGACATGATCTGTTCTCTAGATCGTTGTTTTTAGCCATCACTTCAGTCAGTTGTTTATCAAACTTATTCTAAGCTGCTTGCATGGTCACAATATTGTCCTCCGCAGTGCTCACACGCTCCTCCATTTCTCCTATGCGCACCTCAGCTTACTACATGGCAGCCTTTATACTGGTGATCTCCTCCTGTATTCCATTAACTTGCTGGGTCAGGGGTGTGAGGCTCTGTTTGCAAAACGAGACCACAGCAAAAATGTCTCTCAGGGTGGGCTCCCCCTTGTTAGTGTCCACATCTGCATCCACATCCTCACCTTGGTCCACTTGCTGTGTGCCTGGTGCCCAATCTCCTGTCCCTGAACATTAGGGTATTGCACTTCCATCTCCTCCTCTGCCCCGGTCTCCCGCTCCATACCTCCATCCTTTGGTTCTTCCGCTTCCACTCTTGCAAATCGCTCCAGATGACCGCTGCAGCCATCCTCTTTGCCATGCTGCATTCGCTTTGACCGCCTCCTCCTGTGCATCAGCGCCATTTTGGCTCCTTCCTTCCCTGCCGGCGCTGGGATCACGCTGCCTTGTGCGGGTCATCTCGGCCTCCTGTGCAGCCAGGCTTGCTCTCAGGGCTGTCAGGGACTCCTCTCATCGGGTTACTGGTAACTTGTGGGGCTCTGCAGCTCAGCAACAACAGTGTACGCAGCAGTTATCGGCGGGAGAGCTTCGGGCACAAGTCCTCTCATATTGCTGGCTAGGCCACTCCCCAGTAACTTTACTGTCTAATCACATTTTGCTGACAAAAAAATAAGATTCTTTTGTTCCTCCGCGTCTTGTGTTTCTGACAGATAATAATGTTTGTCTAATAGAACAACTGCACCCCCTTTATCTGCCCAATTTATAATGCAGGACTTTGTACTAGAATATTCTTTATACAGTATTCTGTACTGATACTTAGTATAAATGGGTGATATATGTAAAGAAATGTTAACTACGTACATATGACAGAGGAGATTCTAACAGGGAGAAGTCAATTATTTTTCATTAGAGAAAATTAATTGAGGACTTGTGGGAAGAGGGATCAGGGCTCACAGTCGATTATCACTTTTAACACAATGTTTAGTTGAGGTCAGTGCTTTCAGAGCAGCAGTCCCCAGTGCCAAAATCTATACCTTCAATATCCAATTTATTATTGCCATCTCTTTAAGCTGCAGAAAGTTTCTGCTCAATGTAATAACACAGATAACGAGTGGAGATGCATAATAGCATCAATATGAAGCATATTCCCAGTGAAACCGTGTGAGTATACAATATGTTTATAAATTTCTCTGAGTCAAGGAAGCCAAGTAAATATATAGCAAAAGTGAGGCTACCTTTATTAAAAACACAAACTCGGCAAAATGCCAAGGAAGCATGAAAAAAATATTGGCAACGCAGCGAATAGGCTTCTGCTACCAATAATTGATGTCCTTAGGATGGACTTCTTGAGGAACATGTGAAGATCTAGGAATGGATATGAGAAACTTACACAAAGAGGTGTTGTCCACATTACTCTTGTGATTTCACCATGGTTATAAAAGAAGACAGGACTGCAATACTTCCACCAAGACGACTCGTGCATGGCAAAATACCTACGAAAGCAGCAATACACAGAATATTGTTAACCTTCACTATGGCAGGGCTGAGGTAAGATGTTCTCCAACCCTTCTGCCTGGGGGTGTCCATGCATGGGGTCCTATTCTTCCCACTGTTAGAGGAATGTACACCTCTGCCAGGGTGTCTCTGTGCTTGGGGTCCTATTTCTCCCTCTATTAGAGGATGTACGCCTTTGTCGGCGGTTCTCTACGCTTCCTGTCCTTTTCCTCCCTCTGTTAGAGAAAGTACTACTCTTCGGGCGGTCTCCGTGCTTGGGCTCTTTTTTCTTCCTTTATTAGAGGATTTATGCCTCTGCCAGTGGGGGTCTTCATGCTTGAGGCCCTATTTCTTTCTTTGTTATATGATGTATGCTGCTGCTAGGTGTGCCTTTCCTTTGATCCTTTTTGATCCTCTTCTTGTACGTCCATTTTGCAAATCACCACCGAATGTAATCCCGTTTCCCGCTGAAGGACGGTTGATCCTTCAATTTTTTTTTCAAAGATGTACCTGTCGCCTCCTGTCACCAGGGACTGAATTAGTTTTGCACTAAATATCAGGGGTATGGAGTAGAAATCGGAGGTTTTGCTTGAACATAATATCAGTGTTGTGGATTGACAGTCGTGGCGTCGGTGTCCATGTTGGTGAGTGTCGGATTCCGGAAAATTGAGGAATATGGAGTTGGGCGATATTTTGCTTAGAGGTTACAAAGACCTACTAAACATCTCTTGTAAGAGTGCATCCAGGTCTGTGTCTTCGTAAAAAAAACAAAAAACAAACTAACAGTGGTCACTATGCACTAGGATCTGTCCTTTTCATTTTAACCTAAAAGGGCCCCTCTCGCCACTTTGCAGCCGGATGTGCATTTTTTTAATTTGTTTAAAGAGAAGTGCTTTCGCCACTTATTCCAATTGGTTGTGGACTTGGTTTTGAACATAATATCAGGATTTTGGAGGCACAGTTGTGTCTGTGCCCAATTTAGTGGACTCTAGTCAGATTCAGGGAAATTGAGGAGTTGGAGTCAGAGGTTTGGCTTACCAACTCCATAGCCCTGCTAAATATACTTCTTCAGTGTGCAGCTAGCTCTGTGGCTTCATTAAAAAAAATATGTAATCAGTGATTACTGTGTAACATATGTCTTTTATTTTTACCCCAAAAGGATCCCTATTGCCCTTGTGCAACCAAGTGTTCGGCCTTAATTTATTACAAAGAAATAATTGTCGCCACTTATCACCGGCGTTCGTGGTCTTTGTTTTTTATTAAATATCAGGTATGGATTCTGTTGAAGTCAGATTTAGGGAAATTAAGGAGTCTGAGCTGTATTTAGAGGTTTGGCTTACCGACTCCGCAGCCCTGCTAAATATCTCAAGCCAGTGTGGAGCCAATTCTGTGGCTGTATTTAAAAAAAATGATTCGGTGGTCACTGTGCACAAAGATTTATAGCATTCAGTTCTTCTAGTGATAAATAGTTAGTTTTATGGTGGGTTTACACACACCAATTTCTGTGTCCAATATCTGAACAGATCTCTGGTTGCAGTGAAATCATGGACACATTGCTCCATTTTGTACACAGCCACAAAATGGAACTATGTGTCCATGATTTCACTTCAACCAGAAATCTGTTCAGATATTGGACACAGAAATTGGTGTGTGAACCCACCATTAGAGTCGGCAACCCACAATAATGAAAACATATTACCAATCCACCCAGCATGACTGAACGAGTATTCTCGCTAACAAACAACACAGAGTAAATTAACATTAATGGAACGGCAGGCGGGGGTACTTTCTATGAAAAAGCTGTGTAACAGACCACCTGGGCAACAACAGGGAATTTTATAGGGAGTGTTCCCCAGCCCCACATATGTTTACAACCAATCAGCTTGTCATAAAATCCCACACTAACAGCTGGAAAAAAAAACAGTTTAGACCAGCTTGTCCTTCACGACTGCTTTACCTGGGAGACCTTTTCACCCCATTAGCCCTTTTTTTTTCGGTTTGACATATAAAATATAATTTAACTGCCTCTACCTATGCCTTATAACGTGACCCTCTAAATAACATAGGTGTCCGTGCGACCATACGCAGCCCTGCTAAATTCTGTCACAGTGATCCAAATATGGTAGAACAACACCCAGCCACATATAAATAACATTATATATAATTATGACCACACTTGAAATATTGGATGAAACATGGTAATATTGTTTAAAAAGAGCAATTGTAAAATATTTTAAGAAATATGTAATAATTACCATACACTTGAATAATTAAATCTCATAACCTTAAAGAGACCAACAATTGGGTGATTTTTTACCACACATCAAGGCTGAGACTTGCGCGCCCCCCCAAACAACTCAGACACCGAATACAATTCTGCATCCCCGGATTAAAAACATCAAGACCAACTTCTATCAAGTTGAGTAAATAAGCCCTATACAGTTCAGGAATCAAAACTTCCAGGTCCATATGCCTGTTTGAGAATCCTACAATTAAGGGGATTCATTTTTCATTTTAACGATTCACTGTTTTCCTAATTTTCTTCATGAAAGATCTTTATAAGGCCAAGATAACTTCGGAATAATCTCAGACAAAACAAGGCAGGTGTCAGGGGACCAAGATTTAAAGATGGAAAAATCCCTGCCCATAGAACCCAGGCGATCCAAGGGTCTAACTTTACCTACATCGTTACCAGCGACATGAAAAAAATTAAATAAGGAGTGGGCCACAAAGATAAACTCGTTTGAAGGAATCTCCCACTTTAAAACCTCTGATCCCATACCAGAAAACATAAATGTCGTAGGGATCAAACAATACTTTTCACTGTATACCTTTTTTTCCGCCCTCCTCCAGGCCCAGTGAATGAACAAGTGGATTATCACAGTATTTATGTTGGTGATTGTGCACCTTCCAGTTATATTTGGCACGGGTTATAGAAATGTACAGTTGTCAAAACATCTCTTAGGGTATCTTTACATGCCGCAATTTTTTGTGGCGATATTACGCAATCTAACGTGCTCGTTTTTCACGGTCGCCTCAGATCGCCGATGGTGCTTTCACACGCCGCAATTACACCCTCAACCTAAGGCGATGTGTCGCCCCGGAAATCACCACACCAACAGCGGGGAACGTCCGGCCGACTCCCCTCGCCGCTTCACACGCCGCAATCCCCAAAGGAATGTGGGCGTACATGTTCAGGGCGGCGAGAACATAGGCGTGGCAGACAGGTGTATACCGCGTCCCAAGCACGCTGATTAGACAACGCAATAGCATTATGATTGGCCAGCCTGCGCTGGAAGGCTAGCTAATACATGACACCATTGCCATTGTTTGGTGGTGAATGGACAGCTCTTCAAATATGGCGCCCTGTGAAGTGACAGCCAATGGAAACACAGTAGCCACCACCAATCATCGCTGACGGGGCGCAAACTCCAGCACACTATGGCATGGCTACGGGAAATCAACAGGTGATGCAGATTCAATCACTATCGCCTGTTCACACGCCAAAAACAGGGAATCTTGCTTTCATGATTGCCTCTGATTTTGGAGCAGTGCTCTAAAATTGGAACCAGGCGACAGGTTTTTATCGCCACCAAATTCCCAAATTACACACCGCAACTGGGAGGCAATTTGACGGCGATGGTGCCAGGGCGACATATCGCCGGCAAGATTCCTCGCAACGTTTGCGGCGTGTAAAGGTACCCTTAAGTCACACAAGATCCTGCACTGACACGTAATAGAAGATAGTGGCACAAAGTTAGGGCACTTTTTTGTAAAAGCTGCAAATGTATGAATAGTTGTAACTGTTTTTCACTTCATATCTGGTTGCAGGAGAAAATATAATGGTGAATGTATACATAGTGTATAATGTGCGGACACACATTCTAAATAAGAGGTATGGCCCTTACAGCCACATCCATTGCCAAAAAGTCTTAAGTGCCATGGAAAAATAGCCCACTAACATAATCTCTTTACCAACTTTAAATAATAAATAACCATGACACAATGTATGGTTTGATAAAGGTCGTGAGGCTTTACTTAGGGTTAAATTGTAATAAATTACACCCATAAACAATAAATATTCAACCATAAACATTTGAATGGGCAAAACATACATCCATAAGTCTCATCATAAAACCTTCAAAGTCCTTCTACGTTCTATTGTAGTGGGGGTGTTTTCCCCCAAACTGGCTCATCGGGACTGTGAAACCACCCCCCCCAAACCTAACAGCCAATGCCCAACCATACATTGTAAACCTAGATTAAAAACGTCCAAGCCAACATCACTTACGTAAGTGTATTCCGCCTGATCTATACATGCCTGGAAGAAAACCATCCAGGTCAACATGACAGTGCGCAAAAACCGCCGACCCTCTACATAAACTTGGACATTGCTCTATTAATCTTAATCTATTTATCTTTGGGTTTTTTTTCCTGATGTTATCCAAAAAATAAAATTCACCATGGGCCCACATAAGACGAGGAATGACCTCAGAAAAAACAATTCCAGCGTTCGGGAACATGTTCTTTATAACTTTAATATCATTTTTCATTTGCCAAAGCAACTTGAGAGTGCTCACTCTACCGAGGTCGTTCCCCGCCAAATTAATAATAATTAAGTCGGGCCGGGGGCCAAGTAGCAAGAGCTCTGGTAGTAAAAAAACATAACGTCTCCCACTGCATGCCCTTCCGACCAAACCAAAAAATAAGAAACCTGACACTTATCAAAAGATAAATTTAACAAATAATTCAGATGCTGGGCCCTCTTCTTTGCCCAATATATGAAAGAGTGTCCTATAATCCAAACTGAAAGATTTCCTGAAAAACAAAAATTATAAACACTTAAACAACAGCATGTGGACACATATATAGTCGAGCTCTGTGTGATTTCCATCTACCCACCCTACGTATCGCTGATTCTGAAAAACCCAACGTCGAAGCCGTCGTAGCTGTGCCGACTCGAAAGGAATGTACTGTAATACGCATATTATTCAAACGCAGTGCACTTAAACATTTTTGTAAAGCAGAATTAAATTGGAATATTGTTAACTTGTGTCACGCTGAAGGTGTGAGGGGTTAAATCTACTGGCACATTAAGACCAGCAGCTCCTGCAATTACAGCCCCAGATCCCAGACCCTGGGACCCTGGTAGCAGCCAGCAGCTATTGCGGGGGCAAGCTGATAATCCTGCAATTCCTGAGTCCCCGGTAACCTTACCCGATCCACTGGGCTGTGACTGTGGAAAAATCTGTTGTTGCATATGAGCTGGCCGACGTCTCTTCCCACGAGACTTATGTTATCCTCCTCGTGATGTCGGAGCCTGGGAGCCCGTTCCAGCTGGTGTAGCATCTGGGATCCTCTTTAGCTGTGAACCTGGACAGCTGCAGATCGGGGACTGGTTCGGCGAAAATCTTCTATTTGCCGTCCTCTTCTGGCGTTCATATCCTCCTGTTGTTCATATCCTCCTGTCATTAGCGGGGGTTCTCTGTCAGCAGCCGCTTGGCATATAACAGCGCTGTCAACCACAGGTGGACCGGAGGGAGTTACTATCGCCGGGTCTGAGGAAATCCCTGGGAGAGCTGCTGACTCTGGTAACGGTGGGCAGTAGAAGTCAGACAATTCTTATGCCATTCTAGGCCACTCTCAGACGCCACCTTCTGACGGAAAGCTGAAAGTAGCTCCTCCATAGTGAGCTCTCCTCAGCTGAGTGGCGCTACGTCAGTCAGCTGTGTGTTAATATACTGCACAATCCCGCTCAAAATCATAACAGCCAATCAGAAGGCTGTAACCATAAAAACCCAGCAGTCCAGGCGGCCACTTTCAGCACGCCTGAACTCTTTTACCAAGCTCTTTGGTAACCAAGGCAGCTTCATCCCTGAGAGATACCACAGGGGACAATTTGATAATAACAGTTCAACAGCTAATAATAACAATAGTCCCATTAATTAATATAGACAATAAAAGTGGTGCATTTCTCCATGAATCGCACCACTAGATTGTTTCTGCGAGATGTCCACTACAGTAAAGTGGAAATATCTGGAAGCAGTAACAGCTGATCCTCTTTGGTATTTCTCGACTTTGGTTTTGGTCTTTTCCAATTTAATGACGTCGTTGCCATTGATGTCAGCAGGATGTAGAGCTGTGGCCTGAATAAAAACAAAACAGATTATTCAGGTTATTGGTGAAATACATGCTGTGCCTGCCGGTCTTTGAGAAACTTAATGAAATTGGCAACCTCCGAAGCGAAATGTCTAAACATCCATGTTCTTTTTGAGAATTTATAAAAAATGGAAATTTTATTTTTAGGCCATATATATGCTAGTTACCTCCCATCACTTACCAAGGGCGTGCAGCAACACTCAGGACAGGAAAAAACCCCATTGGAGGAAACCTGTAGGGAAACCTTGGCCACTGTACTGCCCTTTCTTCAGGCATATTATTGGAGGTCAACTCTATAATACGTTTGTGTAGAGCATATAGTGTGTGTAGTGTGTATGCAGTGGTACATGTGGGAATGTATATTTCTGTGTGTGACTATCCTTATACTTCTCTTCTTCATCCTGCGTTCCTTGTAGAAGTTCTCCTCTTTGCATGTCCAGCAGCGATGTTCACCATCTGTCAACTATTTTCATGAAAATTAATAGTAGAAATCTTTTTAATAGTCCACTGTTACTAAGCCCTCATATACGGACTTCTCATTAACAACAGTTAGAGCACTTTATGTTGCACAGCGTGATGATATGATATTCACATTCTAAGGTCAAAATTCATTTTTCTAAACTAATCACACATATGTTATACCTACCAGAAATGGTTATAAATCTGCAGTTTTGGCTTCCTCCTTGGCATCTGTCCATCATTAGATGCTCTTCGCCTCTTACCTCTTAGATGGATTTGTTTTACATAGAGAGCAAGGCTGGGCATCATTCCTCTTGAACCAAAGTAATGCTCAGCTGTGATGGATGTTCCTCTCTCTCTTCCATGCCCAATGTTTGGGGTCTTGCACAATGATAAGATCGCAGGTGTTTAACCACAACATGGGATGAATTGTAGGATTCTCCACCTTCTCTGGCGTTCACCCGATATCCTCCTACGATGGGGTCTAGGGCCCTGTCTTGAAATAATATTGAGTTCACCTGCTCCTGTTCTTTGTTCATGGAGTGTGACTCCATACTCTTATATCACGATAGCCTTGGTGACTAGACCGAGTAGCTAATGCTCTCTGATCAAATTGGATCAGCATGCTGTTCATCCTTAGGTGTAAGCTAGCATTACCTCTGCTTTGCCGGATCCCAGAGCAGCGCCAGCTCCACTCCACCAGTCCCAGCCGCCTCACAGACAGTCAGTGACTCTGAAGTCTCTGGATGACTATTTTATGATCTGTTTTCAACATGGTAATAGCCTTAAGCTCCCAAAGAGATAAGTTGTTACTCCTTTTGTTGTGGAAAAAGTGCATCAGATTAAAATCTTGCAGGACCATGTCGGTAAAGGTTTTTATGAAATGCCCTTTATTATCAATGAGATAAAATATTGAGTTAGCTTTCAGATTGGTATTTAGGAAGGGAGCCCCTATGTTATCGGTCTCAGCCATTTTCTGTTTATTGGAATCTATATTAAAGTGGCATTTTAGGGTAAGTTTCCTAATATATAAGTCAAAGTTTATTGTTTGATACGTAGGACAGAACAACAAACCCCTCTCTAATGATATTTCTGCTAGAAGCTTCATATTCTAATAGCGGAAAAAGGTTTTGTCTCTTATTTATTTATTTATTTATTTTTGCAATTTAGCACCTTTATCTAGTACATTTTTTCTTTTTGCTAGGTTAAGAAAATCCATGATGGTATGTGTTGTTTTTTTTTAAATTAGCCTCTGGTAAAAAAGAAAGTATTTTGTTACCTGAGTTATCCACAATCATTATTTTATTACTATTAGATTTTCCACTATTACAGGATTGTGTCTTGACAACCATGTAAAGTGACAAATGCCACTGTTTATCTCACTCCGATTTTTACCGGGATATACCCTATCTTTGTACCTTTCCCCTAGATTATTGATCTATTCATTGGTGCCTCCTACTAAGGCAATGATCCTTGTATTTGTTCCCACTACAAGTATTGCCACTTCTTACATGATGGGCTGCCAGGCTCCTATGTGCTCTGCCTTTTCAGGTACCATACGCCCGAACTAAGTGTGGAGCTTTCCAGGCATCTACTCCAATCTCCAGTTAATTGTATAAAAGGGCCAAAATAGGTGGAAGAGGAAAGGATGCCACAAACAACATAACAAATCCAAACTGAATGACCATTTCAAGATACGCGTAATACAATCCTAATTTTCCTAAAGGTTTTACACCAAAATCCTGTTCCCATTGCGGTTTTATTGTTTCGATCCCTGTAGAACGACATCTTGCTATAAAGTAATGATGGTGGCAGCCTTTGGAATTAAGTACTTCTGAATTGCTTCTGTTTCGTTAATGTGCATCCGCCGTGTTTATTGGCGTTATACAGGCGTCTCATCTGGTGTTATCACCAGCTCTTAATGTAGATTGAAGGCTTCCTGGTAAAGTAGGGCAAGTAGAAGTAATTCCTATTTGTAATAAAAGGCATCACAGGGGGCGTGGTGGAGATGGACTGCATCTCCCTGTCCGCTCTCTCCTTTTTTTTCCTCTCATCCTTTTCATCATGGTCCTGTCGACTTGGTTCCCATAAGTAAGTTTAGTAGAATGATAATGATGAAGCTTACTATTGATGCAGTAACGGTGGTGGCAATCTGTGGAATTTATTTCACTTGGTGGCAGTCTGTGGAATTAAGTAGTTCTGAGTTGCTTCTGTTTGGCTTACGTGCCTCAACAGTGTTGCAGAAAGCTTCAAGAAGACAGAAAGTTGATACACAATAATCCCAACTACAGATGCGACTATCAGCAAAATCCAAAATAACAACACTGCACTTGTACAGAACGCCATCCTCAAACACTTTGCAAAGGCTGTATAAGGAACATGCTCTTGCTGAGTGATGGGATTCATAACCACATGGGTACTTTTGCTTCATATTCTGGAACAGGCTGTTTTTCTTGCTGTAAAAACTCAACAGTGTCCCATTCATATTGCAGCTCAGCTTGTCTATGCTTCCAAAACTGTCAAATAAAGTTTCTTTGATTCACAAGTGATGTTAAGGTACCAATATGTCCACTCCTTGTCAAAGTGTGTACATATAATAATGCTTCCATCAATGTTTGGATTACAGACTTATTTAGTTGAGGATTCTTGAGATTTATAGCTATATAGAAAGTAGCCAAGCCCAACTACTGCTGCCAGCAGCAACTTTCATGTGTAGAAAACAAGAAAAGTGACATAAACTCCAACTTTCTCGCTATAGTATTTCCTTACAAGATTCAATGGCTGTAACTTGCAAAAACTAAAAGGATGGGCCCATTCTCTGTAAAACAGATATCTTTAATTTTGGCATCTGTGATCTGCAGACATTAAACCTATAATGAAGGAGAGGAAATGCTGTGTTGTAAATGACAGAATCCAGCAATTTGTTGATGCCAAATTCCACACTGGTCTAAAACTACTTGCTGAAGCTGCGAATTCTGTGGCTTCATTAAATAAATGTTATATTTTATTTTGGCCCAAAAGTGTTTCTCTCGACACTGTGCAGCCTTCATTTTTTTTAAAAGAAATACCTGTTGTTACTTTTCACCAGGGTCTGTGACCTAAGTTATTAATTAAACATCATGTAAGTGGAGTAACAGTCGTGGAGTCCGTGTCCAATTTGTTTGGAGCCTGGTTCAGAGAAATTGAGAAGTCGGACCTGTGGGTTTATTAAATAAGAAAACAATAAAATTGGTTGGTGGTCACTGTGCAGCAGGATCTGGCACTTAACCTTTCCCCAGAATGGTCCCTCTTGCCACTATACAGCCCGGTGTGCAGCCATCATTTAAAAAAGAAAACAAAAAAAAAACAAATACCCTTCACCACTTATCACCAGGGTCTTTAACTAAACCTCTCAAAAATAAATAATAAAATTATTCAATGGTCAATGTGCACCAGGATCTGTCCACTTAATTTTACTCCAAAATACGGTCCCTCTCACCTTTGTGCAGCCAAGTGTGCCGCCTTAATTTTTTAAAAAGAAATTCCTGTTGCCACTTATCAGCATCATCTGTGGCCTTAATTAGTAAGTAAATATCGGGTATTACAGAGACATATTTAATGCAGGACTTAATACAATGCAATTATCTGATTCCGTTATAAATTACTACTTAGTGTAAATGGGTGATATATGTAAAAAATGTAATTAATTACGTACATATGACAGAAGATTCTACCAGAGAGAAGTCAAATATTTTCCATTAAAGAAAATTCATTGAGTAGATAGATGACTACAATGAGAATAGGTAATTGAGAATTAGGCAGGGGTCACACTTGCATCGAAATTTTGAAATCCTGATCCGGTTTTGAGCTGTCAAAAAGCTCAAAACCGGATTAGGAACCGCTGCCCATAGGAGCCCATTATAATAACCAGATTGCACTACATGTAATCCGGTTACCGGCTCCGGTTTTGCAGCCTGCGTGAAAAATCATGCAGGCTGCAGTTTTCGCAGCGATATTTCTGCCGCAGCCTTTATGTTATAATGGGCTGCTATATTCAGCTTTGTTCATCCCTGCTGCCGTAGGGATGAACAAAGGGTTAAATATTAATATTCAATGTGGGCAACATGTCTCTAGGAGAAGGGAGGATGAAGGGTTAAACACTGTGCTGCTGTATTCAACAAGACATCAAAGGGGGAATATAATATTGATTTATTAGTCATTGAATTTCAGGACTGTGTGTTTTCCTCAGGGGCAATGGCGGAATAATGCAGGATTCCAAATGGAATGTTGAGAAGTGCCATAGAACCACACTCTGTGACTTCATAAGAGGCCACTGTGTGGTCACAATTCTCAGTGGCACTAAACGGTCCACCGGACTTCTCCATCTGTTATTGCGGGGACACCAGGCAAGTCACCATGGCTCTGGAGTGTATTCTGTACACAGTAGTCGCCGGTGCTGTAGCCCTGTGGGTAATCTATAAAAAGATTACCCGCAGAGCACAAGCACCGGACGTTTCCGATGCTCTTAAAGGTATGTAGATGTATTGTAGACTGCAGGAGGAGGCGCTGTGGAGACGAGGTCATGTTCACTTAATATGCCTGCCCCCGCTGCTGTCCGCCTCTTAGTGCTGAAGTTGCGCTGAGAGATGGACGGGGGGAGCAATACATATTAAGTGAGTCTGCTCTCACGCCCTCCAATGCTTTAACATTTTTTCATTTATGTCACGTTGCAGGTGACACGGAGTCCTCTTTAATTCAAAAACATGAACAATATGAAATGAAAGAGATCCAGTTCAACGATGGGTAAGTATTCATCCTGTATATATTCCCGTGTGCTGTCCCTCCCCCTTTGTAAAAAGATGTAACTAACCTTTGCTTTTCTTTTTAGAGGCATAAGGTGCAGCAAACAAGTGACTTAGTACAAGATCAAAACATGAAAAGCAAGACTGCAACTTCATTAAGAATTAGTAACACAATAAAGCAAGAACGAACATCAAAAATAAATAAATGTCATCGTAAACCAGCTAATTGTGTTTGTGTAATTATTGTCGCCGCACATAGCGTTACTGGCATAAGTTTTTAAGCAAGTGGAAACCACTACTACAGTTTATGTTATAAAAATATTACCTTTATTATTATACATTATATAAAAGCAGACGCATAAATGTTTTACATGAAGTACATAGAAATTCCCTCCCACATTGGTATCTAAATCAACCACTTTCCCCTCCTTGTCATTATGCCCGCAGGTTGAAATCTTCGCCAAATTGGTGACCGAAGATTTCAAACGATTGTCAAAATTTGGAGGTAGAGACAATCTCCACACCTGTACAAAGACAGGCATTAAAAGAATTGAGAGATCTTGACGATGTAATTATCAGAAATGCTGACGGGGGGGGGGGGGGGGAATGTGGTTGTTTGGCCAAAAAAACTCTATGACAGAGAGGCCTACAAACAACTAAAAGATAAAGATACTTATTCTAAAATAACACATGATCCTACTTCTGAATTTGTTGCTGAACATTCTGTGATTTTACAACGTGCCTTTGACGATGGGGTGATCTCTAAAAGAATATTTGAGGGATTGTTGGTTGAAAATCCAAAGACACCGACTTTTTATTTAATCCCTAAGGTGCATAAGGACCTTAATATCCCTCCTGGACGCCCAATCGTCTCTGGTAACGGGGGGTTATGTGAACCTTCCTGCAAATTTGTAGAAATATTATCTGAAAAAACTGGTTGTCACACTCCCCTCTTATGTGCGCGATACCACTGATCATAACGGATGACTTGTGGCTGGTGACAGCCGATGTCGAATCCTTATACACGTGTATCGCGCACACGTACGGGATGAGAGCAGTGGGTCTCTTTCTGAGAATGACTGGTTGGGATATTAGTCTGTGTGCCTTGATTGAAGAACTACTTGAGTACGTTCTAACCCACAATGTCTTCGTCTTCAACGACCGCTTCTACGTACAGAAGCGGGGAACAGCGATGGGGGCGGCTTTCGCCCCATCGTATGCTAATTTATTTTTAGGCAGTTGGGAGCGGTCGTTGTTGCAGTCCGAAGACATTGTGTGTGTGGGAGCGGTCGTTGTTGCAGTCCGAAGACATTGTGTGTGTGGGAGCGGTCGTTGTTGCAGTCCGAAGACATTGTGGGTGTTGAGAGCATCCTGTGCTGGTATAGGTATATTGATGACCTGCTATTTATATGGCAGGGTTCTAGACCAAGTTTAGATCAATTTATGGCTGCTCTCAACAAGAACGATCTCAATATTAAGCTGACTTATCAGGCACACAGATGATATATGACCTTCCTGGATGTGTCCATGGAGGTGGGACTTGATGGCAAAATACAAACTGATGTATATCGTAAAAGTACAGCCGTCAATTCCCTCCTCCATGCATCTTCGGCATATGCAGGGAGCACTATTAGATCTATCCGGCCAGTCAATTCTTAAGAGTGAGGCATATATGTTCGAGTGACACCAGATTTGAAAATCAAGCAGATGACCTGCGAGGAAGATTCACATCTAGGGGGTTCAGCAACCGATGCATAAAACAGGGTTATGTGAAGGCCAAAAAAATGAGGAGGGAACAATTGTTATTTCAAGCCAAGATCAAAGCTGCGGAATATGGTCCCATCAGATACATTTCAACTTTTAATTCCCAATGGTCAAACATTAGATCTATCTTGAATAAACATTGGTCTGTGTTATTTACTGATTCTACTCTGTCGAAACATTTACCAACACGGCCTTTGTTGACATCACGGAGGGGGATGATATCTTGAGTGCTAGCCATTATGTTCCTACAAGGAACAATTTCTTTGGTGAAAGAACATCTAAACCACTAATAGGATGTTTTCCATGTGGTGATTGTTTAGCGTGCACTCAAGGTAACATAAAAAGAGCAAAATAATTTCACTCCTCAAATAACCAAAGATTCAAGATGAAAAAATACATCAGTTGTAGTACCACTCATGTAGTCTATCATGCCACTTGTCCTTGTGTTAAGATCTATATTGGTCTTACCACGAGACAATTGCGGATAAGAGTGCGTGAGCATGTCTGAGACATAGAGGGAGCCGCTAAAATCATTGATATAAACTTAAGACTTACACTTAAGACTCTGCCGAGGCATTTTAGGATTTTTCATAACTGTAATCCCAAGGGATTGGTTATTAAAGGAATTGAGACCACAGGAAGCCGGAAGACGCTGAATGAAGATGGAGGATCGCGATGTCGGCAGCGGCGGGACGGCGGCGACAGGACAGTGATAAGTATAAGGATTTTACTTTACAGGTTTGCCGAGCAAGGGGGGGGGCCCTGGATCTTGATGGGGGTGCCTGTATACTGATGCGGGTGGCGGGCGGGCGGTATATACTCACGTATAAGCCGAGGGGGGACTTTTCAGCCCAAATTTTGGGCTGAAAAACTCGGCTTATACGCGAGTATATACGGTAGTTTGACAATAAATGGCTTCACCCAAACACGAACCATGAGTGGGAATAGTTTTTGTGTTATCATTCATATTTTCTGAAAATAGGCCAAGAAAGCAAAAAATCTGCCACATTAATAACGGAAGATTTTTTTTAAACCATAATTTTTTATTAAACAAAAGTATTCCAGTATAATAGTACTAAAAATCAAATACAGTGAGACAGTACATAAGTTGAACGCCTCCCACAAGGGTATACCCCTAAAGAAAAAAATAGAGGGTTATCTGATGGATAAATTGCACCTCAACTCCCTGCAAGGCGGGCAGAGTCTGCAGAAAGTGGAGGCGTATTGGTGATTTGTAGGCAAAGTTCCATTTGTCAGTTTGGTCTGTATAAGACAATTGGTAGGGTAAAACGTATTACCTGTAGGGAAGAGATTATGCATATACAAAGAACAAAGACAGAAAGGGTTAGGGTAGAAAAAGGGGGAGAGAAGGGGGGAAGGAGGGGTAGGGGAGTCCTATCCGGCCCGTGTCCTCTCAATCGAAGGTTCTATAGGTTGGAGCTTGCTGCGTAGTAATCGCAAGGAGACCAAATTGCCAAGAACCTTTCCACTTAATCATTTAGTATGGCTGTTAGGTGTTCCATGCACCTGACATCTAGGATTCTCTTCCTGAGACTCTGGGGCGATGGTGTGCTTGTCTGTTTCCAATATCACGCAATTAAGCACCTAGCCGCAGCAAGAATATGAGACATGAGCCTAAGAGATAGCTTACCCAAACCCAGTGCCCCAGAGCCAGGAGAAACACCGGGGGTCTAGGTCTAAGTCAGCATAAAGCACTTTATCAATTAAGTGCTTACCACTTACCGAATCTTCAGGCTTGACCAGAATATGTGCAGAGTGGACCCTGTACCACCCCACACCTCCAGCAAATTAGTGGGATGGAAGGGTCCAGCCCGTGGAGGAACTCTGGGGTGTGATACCAAAACATTAGTATTTTATATACAGTATATTTTCCTCATACAGGGTGCAAACTGACGACTTGGCGTCTCTCCAGATGGCCGACCACTCTCGAGTACATATCTCCCTCCCCAAGGCAGACTCCCCCACCTATGCATTTATATAAATAGTGCATCAGTCCCCTCCCTAGGGTCAGATATTAATCTGTATATTTCTGAATTCAGGCCCCTGGTGTCTGTGCCCCTCCTGTAAATCTGCTCAAGTTCTGTGGGAATAGAGACTCCTGCTCTCCCTAAGAGGGAGTTAGCTAGGTCTCTTATTTGTAAATATTGAAAGAATTGCCGATTAGAGAGGGAGATATGATGCTCAACAAAGCCAAAAGAGTGGATCTCCATAGATTTCCCATCTATGATGTCAGCAAATCTAAACAATCCCGCTTTTAGCCATGGATGGACCATAGGAGATTCTAAACTGCTTGGGAGCAGTGTTTGGTAGAGGAAGGACACCAGGGGGGAACATGGCGACATGAGTGTGAACCTCTTTGTACAATCAGGCCATAGTTCTTGTGTAAACTGCATGGGTCCCAGAAGGGAGGGGGGGGGGGGAGGGGAAGAAGTTGCACCGAGCAGGAGGCCATAGAAGAGAGATGGGGTGGATAGGGGCAATCACGAGTTTCTCTATATCATTCCACTTGCTATAAGCCCATAGGGAAGTCCAGCAAGAGATCCACCTCAAATGGGTGGCTCAGTAATATTTGAGAACATCTGGTACCGATAATCCCCCTTTAGTTCTGTGGGTCGTCAGGACCCCCTGCCCACTCTATGTCGCTTTCGTTGCCAAATGAACCTAATAATGGCTGTTTGGAGGGACTTAAATTCTGAAATTGGAATTTTTACTGGGAGAGTTTCAAACCCATAAATCAGCTTAGGAGTAGGTTCATCTTGACCGCTGCTTTACGGCTCATCCATAACAGGAGGATCGAAAGCCACTTGGTCAAACGTGTTTTCAGGTCGTGGAAGAGAGGCGGGAAGTTAAGTTTGTACTGTGTGTCATACGACGACGTAATTTGTACCCCTAAATATGTAACGCCGTCTAATTTCCATCTAAATTTAAAATTTGTGCGCAGGTGGTCCCAGATCTCGGGGGGAGGTGGATGTTCAGAGGCATAGCTTCTGTCATCTTCGGGGTCCACACAAAATTATCAACTTGAAAATAACCGCTATATTTAGATAAAAAAATCAGCTCCCCATACTGTGGTGGCTGGGGCTGCTTCTCTTTGGCGTAGCTGTGATGTTAGGTGATTTTGATTATGTCGCTTCTCAACTGCTTTTCCGGGTTTGCTAGAGCCATTGACATCACTGGAGAGCCTGGGAGCATACACGTCACTGAGGAGGCTAAGGCTGGGGAATATACATCACTGGAGAGGCTGGGAGCATATACGTCACTGAGGAGGCTAAGGCTGGGGAATATACATCACTGGAGAGGCTGGGAGCATATACGTCACTGAGGAGGCTAAGGCTGGGGAATATACATCACTGGAGAGGCTGGGAGCATATACGTCACTAGGCAGGCTAAAGCTGGGGCATAGAGATCACTGGGGAGCTGGATTCAAAAGGCAGCCAGTCGGCAAAACGCACCTACCATCCCGAGCACTGCGGTACCCAGGAATCTACCCCGGGGGCCGCAGAAAAGGTCATTGAGGGCCGCATGCATCCCATGGGCCTGAGGTTCCCTACCCCTGACTTATATAAAAAAACTTTGGTATCTATGAATTCTTACAGACCTAAGGCATTATATCGACATGTCAGTTTTACCATATAGTGAAGATTATGAATAAAAAGATTCCCAAACCATTGTGGAGTTTCACTTTTTTTTTTTGCAATTTTACCGCATTTGGAATTTTTTCCCCATTTTCCAGTCACTATAAGGTAAAATGAATGATGTTATTAAAAAGTACAACTCATCCCACAAAGAAATAAGCCCTCATCTAATATATAATCACCAATAATGGTTATCACAGACTTCCGGGGATTATGTCGATATCCCACAATGCATCGCGGTGACTTTGTGGGGTAGCGACAAAGGCTCCGGGAGAAAGTGACAACCGGCACAAACGGTAGCCGCCGTTCACCTCCGATGCATCAGAGCGCGCCGCTAACGCCGCCGGGAGATGAGTTGCAGCGCTAGCAGCAACCAATCAGCGAAGCACTTGCACCATGGCGGGAGATTTGAATCCCGCTCCGCTCTGCCAATGAGCGGAGCGGGATTCAAATCCCCCGCTGAGGCGCCTCGATGATTGGTCGCCATGCGATGAGCGAGGTGACGCGGTATTGCCGGGAGATTTAAAGCTGGCTCAGTGCTTAGCACTGTATGGTGGCTCAGTGGTTAGCACTGTATGGTGGCTCAGTGGTTAGCACTGTATGGTGGCTCAGTGGTTAGTGGTGTATGGTGGCTCAGTGATTAGCAGTGTATGGTGACTCAGTGGTTAGCACTATATGGTGGCTCAGTGGTGAGCACTGTGCGGTGGCTCAGTGGCTAGCACTGTATGGTGGCTCAGTGATTAGCACTGTATATGGTCGCTCAGTGGTCAGCACTATAAGGTGGATCAGTGGTTAGCACTGTATATAGTGGCTCAGTGGTCAGCACTATATGGTGACTCAGTGGTAAGCACTGTATATGGTAGCTCAGTGGTCAGCACTATAAGGTGGATCAGTGGTTAGCACTGTATATAGTGGCTCAGTGGTCAGCACTATATGGTGACTCAGTGGTAAGCACTGTATATGGTAGCTCAGTGGTCAGCACTATATGGTGGCTCAGTGGTTAGTACTATATGGTGGCTCAGTGGTTAGCACTGTATATAGTGGCTCAGTGGTCAGCACTATATGGTGGCTCAGTGGTTAGTACTATATGGTGGCTCAGTGGTTAGCACTATATGGTGGCTCAGTGGTCAGCAATGTATACAGTGGCTCAGTGGTTAGCACTGTATATGGTGACTCAGTGGTTAGCACTGTATTGTTGCTCAGTGGTTAGCACTGTATAAGGTGGCTCAGTGGTTAGCACTGTATATGGTGGCTCTGTGGTTAACACTGTATTGTGGCTCAGTGGTTAGTACTTTATGGTTGCTCAGTGGTTGTCACTGTATGCTGGCTCAGTGGTTAGCCCTGTATGGTGGCTCAGTGCTTAGCACTGTATGGTGGCTCAGTGGTTAGCACTGTATACGGTGACTCTGTGGTTAACACTGTATATGGTGGCTCAGTGGTTAGCATTTTATGATGGCTCAGTGGTTAGCACAGTATTGTTGCTCAGTGGTTTGTACAGTATATGGTGGCTCAGTGGTTAACACTGTATGGTGGCTCAGTGGTAAGCACTGCATGGTGGCTCAGTGGTTAGCACTGTATATGGTGACTCAGTGGTAAGCACTGTATAAGGTGGCTCAGTGGTTAGCACTATTGTGGCTCAGTGGTTAGCACTGTATAAGGTGGCTCAGTGGTTAGCACTGTATATGGTGGCTCAGTGGTTAGCACTGTATAGTGGCTCAGTGGTTAGCACTGTGTGGTGGCTCAGTGGTTAGCACTGTATGGTGGCTCAGTGGTAGCACTGTATAGTATCTCAGTGGTTAGCATTGTATGGTGGCTCAGTGGTTAGCACTGTGCGGTGGCTCAGTGGCTAGCACTGTATGGTGGCTCAGTGATTAGCACTGTATATGGTCGCTCAGTGGTCAGCACTATAAGGTGGATCAGTGGTTAGCACTGTATATAGTGGCTCAGTGGTCAGCACTATATGGTGACTCAGTGGTAAGCACGGTATATGGTAGCTCAGTGGTCAGCACTATATGGTGGCTCAGTGGTTAGTACTATATGGTGGCTCAGTGGTTAGCACTGTATGTTGGCTCAGTGGTTAGCGCTGTATATGGTGGCTCAGTGGTCAGCAATGTATACAGTGGCTCAGTGGTTAGCACTGTATATGGTGGCTCAGTGGTTAGCACTGTATATGGTGGCTCAGTGGTTAGCACTATATAATGGCTCAGTGGTTAGCACTGTATATGGTGGCTCAGTGGTTAACACTGTATTATGGCTCAGTGGTTAGCACTGTATATGGTGACTCAGTGGTTAGCACTGTATTGTTGCTCAGTGGTTAGCACTGTATAAGGTGGCTCAGTGGTTAGCACTGTATATGGTGGCTCTGTGGTTAACACTGTATTGTGGCTCAGTGGTTAGTACTTTATGGTTGCTCAGTGGTTGTCACTGTATGCTGGCTCAGTGGTTAGCCCTGTATGGTGGCTCAGTGCTTAGCACTGTATGGTGGCTCAGTGGTTAGCACTGTATACGGTGACTCTGTGGTTAACACTGTATATGGTGGCTCAGTGGTTAGCATTTTATGATGGCTCAGTGGTTAGCACAGTATTGTGGCTCAGTGGTTTGTACAGTATATGGTGGCTCAGTGGTTAACACTGTATGGTGGCTCAGTGGTAAGCACTGCATGTGGCTCAGTGGTTAGCACTGTATATGGTGACTCAGTGGTAAGCACTGTATAAGGTGGCTCAGTGGTTAGCACTATTGTGGCTCAGTGGTTAGCACTGTATAAGGTGGCTCAGTGGTTAGCACTGTATATGGTGGCTCAGTGGTTAGCACTGTATGGTGGCTCAGTGGTTAGCACTGTGTGGTGGCTCAGTGGTTAGCACTGTATGGTGGCTCAGTGGTAGCACTGTATAGTATCTCAGTGGTTAGCATTGTATGGTGGCTCAGTGGTTAGCACTGTACGGTGGCATGTGATCGGGGGCTTAATTACAGGATCCATCGCTCGTGGTCGGTGACGTCTTTTGGATGTGATCGGTCCTTATTTACAGGATCCATTGCTCGTGATCAGTGATGTCTTGTGGATGTGATCAGGTCCTTAGTTACAGGATCCATCGCTCGTGGTCAGTGACGTCTTGTAGATGTGATCGGTCCTTAGTTACAGGGTCCATCGCTCGTGGTCGGTCCTGTCTTGTAGATGTGATTGGTCGTTAGTTACAGGATCCATCGCTCGTGGTCAGTGACGTCTTGTAGATGTGATCGGTCCTTAGTTACAGGATACATCGCTTGTGGTCGGTGACGTCTTGTAGATGTGATCGGTCCTTAGTTACAGGATACATCGCTCGTGGTCGGTGACGTCTTGTAGATGTGATCAGTGCTTAGTTACAGGATCCATCGCTCGTGGTTGGTGACGTTTTGTAGATGTGATCGGTCCTTAGTTACAGGATCCATCGTTCATGGTCGGTGACGTCTTGTAGATGTGATCGGTCCTTAGTTACAGGATCCATCGCTCGTGGTCAGTGACGTCTTGTAGATGTGATCGGTCCTTAGTTACAGGATACATCGCTCGTGATCGTTGACGTCTTGTAGATGTGATCAGTCCTTAGTTACAGGATCCATCGCTCGTGGTCAGTGATGTCTTGTAGATGTGATCGGTCCTTAGTTACAGGATCCATCGCTCGTGGTTGGTGACGTTTTGTAGATGTGATCGGTCCTTAGTTACAGGATCCATCGCTCGTGGTCGGTGACGTCTTGTAGATGTGATCGGTCCTTAGTTACAGGATCCATCGCTCGTGGTCAGTGACGTCTTGTAGATGTGATCGGTCCTTAGTTACAGGATCCATCGCTCGTGGTCGGTGACAACTTGTAGATGTGATCGGTCCTTAGTTACAGGATCCATCGCTCGTGGTCAGTGACGTTTTGTAGATGTGATCGGTCCTTAGTTACAGGATCCATCGCTCGTGATCAGTGACGTCTTGTAGATGTGATCAGTCCTTAGTTACAGGATCCATCGCTCGTGGTCAGTGATGTCTTGTAGATGTGATCGGTCCTTAGGGTGCTTTCACATCTGCGTTTTTCGTAATTCGCGGCAGATGCGGTGAAAAAAACGCATCTGCCGCGATTGCCGCATAACCGTTCCACTTGCGACGCGGTTGCGGTTTTTTCTATGCGAAGTATAGGCGTACTTGCGGCAGGTGCGGCAAGTGCGGTTTTGCACTTGCGGCAGGTGCGGCCGCGAAAAAAACCGCGGCTGACTGCGGTTTTTTTCGCGGCCGCACCTGCCGCAAGTGCAAAACCGCACTTGCCGCACCTGCCGCAAGTATGCCTATACTTTGCATAGAAAAAACCGCAACCGCGCCGCAAGTGGAACGGTTATGCGGTAAACGCGGCAGATGCGGTTTTTTCACCGCATCTGCCGCGAATTACGAAAAACGCAGATGTGAAAGGGCCCTTAGTTACAGGATCCATCGCTCGTGGTCAGTGACGTCTTGTAGATGTGATCGGTCCTTAGTTACAGGATCCATCGCTTGTGGTCGGTGACAACTTGTATTTGTGATCGGTCCTTAGTTACAGGATCCATTGCTCGTGGTCGGTGACGTTTTGTAGATGTGATCAGTCCTTAGTTACAGGATCCATCGCTCATGGTCGGTGACGTCTTGTAGATGTGATCGGTCCTTAGTTACAGGATCCATCGCTCCTGGTCGTTGACGTCTTGTAGATGTGATCAGTCCTTAGTTACAGGATCCATCGCTCGTGGTCAGTGATGTCTTGTAGATGTGATCGGTCCTTAGTTACAGGATTCATCGCTCGTGGTCAGTGACGTCTTGTAGAAGTGATCGGTCTTTAGTTACAGGATCCATCGCTCGTGGTCGGTGTCGTCTTGTAGATGTGATCGTTCCTTACTTACAGGATCCATCGCTCGTGGTCAGTTATGTCTTGTGAATGTTATCGTTCCTTAGTTACAGGATCCATTGCTCGTGGTCGGTGACGTCTTGTAGATGTGATCGGTCCTTAGTTACAGGATCCATCGCTCATGGTCGGTGACGTCTTGTGGATGTGATCGGTCCTTAGTTACAGGATCCATCGCTCGTGGTCGGTGACAACTTGTAGATGTGATCGGTCCTTAGTTACAGGATCCATCGCTCGTGGTCAATGACGTCTTGTAGATGTGATCGGTCCTTAGTTACAGGATCCATCGCTCGTGGTCGGTGACGTCTTGTGGATGTGATCGGTCCTTGGTTACAGGATCCATCGCTCGTGGTCGGTGACGTCTTGTGGATGTGATCAGTCCTTAGTTACAGGATCCATCGCTCGTGGTCAATGACGTCTTGTAGATGTGATCGGTCCTTAGTTACAGGATCCATCGCTCGTGGTCGGTGACTTCTTGTAGATGTGATCGGTCCTTAGTTACAGGATCCATCGCTCGTGGTCAATGACGTCTTGTAGATGTATCGGTCCTTAATTACAGGATACATCGCTCGTGGTCGGTGACGTCTTGTGTGATGTGATCGGTCCTTGGTTACAGGATCCATCGCTCGTGGTCAGTGACGTCTTGTAGATGTGATCGGTCCTTAGTTACATGATCCATCGCTCTTGGTCGGTGACGTCTTGTAGATGTGATTGGAGCCTTAGTTACAGGATCCAGCGCTCGTGGTCAGTGATGTCTTGTGGATGTGATCGGTCCTTAGTTACAGGATCCAGCGCTCGTGGTCAGTGATGTCTTGTGGATGTGATCGGTCCTTAGTTACAGGATCCATCGCTCGTGGTCGGTGACGTCTTGTGGATGTGATCGGTCCTTGGTTACAGGATCCATCGCTCGTGGTCGGTGACGTCTTGTGGATGTGATCAGTCCTTAGTTACAGGATCCATCGCTCGTGGTCGGTGACGTCTTGTAGATGTGATTGGTCCTTAGTTACAGGAGCCATCGCTCGTGGTCAATGACGTCTTGTAGATGTGATCGGTCCTTAATTACAGGATACATAGCTCGTGGTCGGTGACGTCTTGTGGATGTGATGGGTCCTTGGTTACAGGATCCATCGCTCGTGGTCGGTGACGTCTTGTGGATGTGATTAGTCCTTAGTTACAGGATCCATCGCTCGTGGTCAATGACGTCTTGTAGATGTGATCGGTCCTTAGTTACAGGATCCATCGCTCGTGGTCGGTGACGTCTTGTAGATGTGATCGGTCCTTAGTTACAGGATCCATCGCTCGTGGTCAATGACGTCTTGTAGATGTGATCGGTCCTTAATTACAGGATACATCGCTCGTGGTCGGTGACGTCTTGTGGATGTGATCGGTCCTTGGTTACAGGATCCATCGCTCGTGGTCAGTGACGTCTTGTAGATGTGATCGGTCCTTAGTTACATGATCCATCGCTCTTGGTCGGTGACGTCTTGTAGATGTGATTGGAGCCTTAGTTACAGGATCCAGCGCTCGTGGTCAGTGATGTCTTGTGGATGTGATCGGTCCTTAGTTACAGGATCCATCGCTCCACTTTGCCAATGATCGGGGCGGGATTCAAATCTCCCGTCAAGGCGCGAGGCGCCTCGCTGATTGGTCGCCACGCGGTCAGCGGCGGCCAATTAGCGAGGTGGCGCGGTATTGGCGGGAGATTTAAAGCTGGCTCGGTGGTTAGCACTGTATGGTGGCTCAGTGGTTAGCACTGTATGGTGGCTCAGTGGTTAGCACTGTATGGTGGCTCAGTGGTTACCCATGTATATGGTGGCTCACTTGTCAGCAATATATGGTGGATCAGTGGTTAGGAGTGTATACAGTGGCTCAGTGGTTATCACTGTATATAGTGGCTCAGTGGTCAGCACTATATGGTGACTCAGTGGTTAGCACTGTATATGGTGGCTCAGTGGTCAGCACTATATGGTGGCTCAGTGGTTAGCACTATATGGTGGCTCAGTGGTTAGCACTGTATGGTGGCTCAGTGGTTAGCACTGTATGGTGGCTCAGTGGTTAGCACTGTATATGGTGGCTCAGTGGTCAGCAGTGTACACAGTGGCTCAGTGGTTAGCACTGTATATGGTGGCTCAGTGGTTAGCACTGTATATGGTGGTTCCGTGGTTAGCACTATATAATGGCTCACTGGTTAGCACTGTATGGTGGCTCAGTGGTTAGCACTGTATGGTGGCTCAGTGGTTAGCACTGTATATGGTGGCTCAGTGGTTAGCACTGTACGGTGGCTCAGTGGTTAGCACTGTATATGGTGGCTCAGTGGTTAGCACTGTATATGGTGGCTCAGTGGTTGGCACTGTATGGTGGCTCAGTGGTTAGCACTGTATGGTGGCTCAGTGGTTAGCACTGTATGGTGGCTCAGTGGTTAGCACTGTATATGGTGGCTCAGTGGTTAGCACTGTATGGTGGCTCAGTGATGGGAGGCAGGCACAGGGGAGGTAGAAGGCACAGAGGAGGCAGGGGGACAGGGGAGGCAGAGTCATAGGGAGAGACAGCGCTCACAGGGGCATGGAGCACACAGAACAGAGAGAAAGGCACAAGTAAAACAGAGCGCACAAGGGAAGAGACAGCACATAGAGGAGAGAGCGCACAAATGGACACAGGCACAGAGACTGACCCCCCTTTCCCGATGCAAGAGCATCGGACATAATTCTAGTATGTCTATATTGACCGAAAAATAAAAAAAAGTTATGGCTCCTGGAAGAAGGGGGAGAGGAAAAACAGAAAATCACCCAGAGGTGAAGGAATTAATCAGTATCCCCCTTTATATACAGAATATGATGCTTCTCCTACATTGGACCAGCTCTCCTGTTGGATGGAGACATATTGAGAGTCAAATATTAAGGAAGAACATAAAAATGTCAGATGTTAGGGGAAAGTGAACAGCAACAGTTTTTTCTGTCCCCTCAATGTTCCAGATTGGAGGAACCCCCAATATAGAGGAATGATTCTGGATGTGAACTCCAGTGACTGTGGGTGGTATGTACAGCAGATCTCTGTGGTGAATGTGGGTGTTTGGTGCAGTGAAGGGTCTCTGTACTATGTATGTGCTCTGCCAAGTCTAAGTCCACAGTGCTGTATAGCACAGCAGCCACCACAGGGAGCCCCTTCTTTAGGATTTACACTGCTCTCCTTACTAGTGAGGATACATAGATCCATATGTACGGAGCTCCCCCTAGTGGCCGCTGCGCTGTAGCTACAGCTCTATAGGACAACATTGAGATTAGAGCCTGCCCACCTCCTCCGACCATGTGACCTCCCCCTCCCATCGTGTAGAGTCAATGTGCTCCTTGTCACTGCGACATAATGATGAGGTGTCAGCAGTGTGAGGAGCTGTGAGGCAGAAACTTGTCTCTGGGCAATCACAACTAGATGCTGGTGATGGAGTAAAGGCCCAGACTGATAGAGAGGACACTAGTATTACTATAGTGTAGTGTTCAGTAACTTAATGAGGTAATATTACCTCACAAAAAACAACAGAGAAAGAGATCTATATACAGAGATTGGTAGTGTAGGACAGATGGTGTTAGGCTGGGTTCACATTTGCGGACCCCTCTGCAGCGTTCTGCAGAGGGGATCCGCAATGTGACCGCAGCGGCCGCCAGCTCCTATCTTTAGAATGGGAGTGCACGGTGCTGCGCTTGACAGCGCAGGACCGTGCGCACCCATTCACTGCCATATGTGATCTGTGCGCAGGTGGACGCCTGCGTACAGATCACACAGTCTCGTCCGCACCAGGGACGCGACATGTTGCATTCCTGGCGCGGACGAAACTGTGTGATCTGTACGCAGGCGTCCGCCTGTGCACAGATCACATATGGCAGTGAATGGGTGCGCACGGTCCTGCAGTGTCAAGCGCAGCACCGTGCGCTCCCATTCTAAAGATAGGAGCTGGCGGCTGCTGCGGTCACATTGCGGATCCCCTCTGCAGAACGCTGCAGAGGGGTCCGCAAATGTGAACCCAGCCTTAATGCCAAGAATCACCATTAATTATAAGAAATACCCCAAATTACATCGACACCATTATGAATATAGTGTCATGTTCAGTGACTTCATGAGGTAAAATTACCTCACAAAAGATGGTCCCTGTGAGGGAAGATCTATATACAGAGAAGAATCATGCAGGATTGGTAGTCTAGGACAGTAACATGGCATCAAAGCTCAGAATCGCCATTAATTATAAGAAATTCCCTCAACATACATCAATATCACATGAGCCCTTATAAATAGGAAAGATTGGTAGTGTAGAACAGCAACATGGAGGCAATGCTCAGAATCGCCATTACTTATAAGAAATCCCCTCAAAATTACATCAATGATACATGAGCCAAAATAAATAGGAAGGGATGAGAGATAATGCTGCACAGAGGGTGAAAAATGTGAATAAATTATGCAATAATTAGAGGGAAAATATCGCACAGAGCACAAAAAAAGGGTCAGAAAACTGTCAGAATCAGGATAAAACAATAAATAGGTCATAACATGACATAACAGATGGTTAAAGCATCCCATCTACCCAAAAATGGTGTCATTAGGAACGTCAGCTCAAGACGCAAAAAATAAGCCGTCATACAGCCGCAGATCCTGAAAAATGAGAATGCTATGGGTCACGGAATATGGCTCAAAACTGCAAGTCTTTTTCTTTAAAAACGTCTTAATTTTTTTCAACACTTAGATAAAAGTAAAAGTATATATGTTCGGTGAGGTATCATACTGACTTTATAGTAATCATGCGAATAACCCCCCCCAAAAAACTATCATGTAATGCACTTATTTTGTGATTTTACCGAACTTGGAGTTTTATTTTTATTTTCCATTACACAATGTGGTAAAATAAATGATTTCATTTGAAGGTAAAACTCGTCCTGCAAAAAAGAAGCCCTCATATGTCTATATTGACTGGAAAATTAAAAAGCTATGGCTCCTGGAAAAAGGGGAAGGAAAAATGAAAACAAAAAATAAAATATCACCAGGGGGTGAATGCGTTAATATTCAAAATCCCCAAAATAATTATGACAGACATTTTCCTTCTCTCAGAGTCCAACGACTTAAAAAAAATGACAATATAAAACTGAAAGAAACTATATGCCATTAAACCATATAACCATATTTTAGGGACCACATCTCGTATTGTAGTGACTTTGGGGGCCGATGTGACAAAAAATAGCCAAAAGTGACCCCATCCTAAAATCTGTGCACCCCTCAGACTTCTCAAAACCAAATTCAAGAAGTTTATTAACCCTTTAGGTGGAATGAAACCTGAAAATGTGGCCCAATTTATTCATTTTTCAAAGGGATAGCATGACAAAATGGACCTATAAATTTGTTATTCAGTTTCTTCTGAACCCTGAGACCCCACATGTAGTCAGAAACCTCTGGACAAATGCTCGGGCTCGAGAAAGACCAATACGTGAATTTTATAACAAATTTGGCTGAAATATATTGCCAACAGCAGAAATCCCCCACAAGTGTCCCCATTTTGGAAACCTTAAGGATTTCAATCAGGGGTATAGGGAGCATTTTGACCCCACAGGTACTTTACAGAACTTGATAAAATTTGGTCGTCAGTGAACATTTTCATTTATTTCACAAAAGTGTTGCTTTAGCCCCACATTCTTACTTTTGCAAAAGGTAGCACCAAAAAGTGGAGCCCACAATCTGTTACATTCTTATGAGCGGCAGTAATGACGCCCCACATGTGGTCACAAAGTTCTGCATGGACAAATGGGAGGGCTCAGAATGGAAGGAGTAGCATTAGACTTCTGAAACACAAAATTGTCTGTATTTGGAATAAATTGTCATGTTAAATGTATTTTTTGTAAATTAGCGCAGTAGCTTGGAATACCAGTGGAAAGTCACGATTGGCAAGCCTTTGCTCATCTCATGAAATCAACGAGCTAGGAGAAAGGCAAGTGCAGAAATATGGTCTTATTCGATGTAACAGTGATATGGGATGGTGTCAAGACTACTCACCTTACCGGGTTGTGTGAGACACAATGACTATCCAAACATATGAGGCTGCAGCGAGCCACTTAAATAGTATAGGATCCACATATAAACAAATGAAAGGGTGGATAAAGGATCGCGCTGCCGTCAGAAATCAATATCTCAGCAAATCCCAGTTGTCATCTTTCCAAAGATTTTATTGTTCTCAACACTTTTCATTGGGCCACAGCCCACTTCTTCAGGAGACAAAAATCATATTAACAGACACTGAAAACATCCGCCCTAAATAGATGGCCGGATTGTACGCCTCATATCCGGCCATCTATGTAGGGGCCTTTTACACATGTCTTGTGAAATCAAGTGAGCCTCCTGCAGACAAAGTATATCACATCCAGAGGAAGTGAGCTCCCTCCACAGGCGAAATCTTTAAAAAGGTGAATTTTACCTCCGCACATTCTTGGTGAAGAGATTTTAATACCCATGATGAATCAATATAGCACTTTTGAACAAAGGGGACCCTAACCACCCTCTCGCACAGGCCTGTATTTCAAAAAAATGGCTAGCATACACCTGTACATAATGACCTGTGGATAGGAAAGAAAAAATACCACAAAGGAACATATACATAACACGCTAATCTGTGGAACTTGTGCCTTATCAATGCTGGTAGTAATCCTTAAGCATACACGCTACCTGGGGAATTACAACTGATTTGCCACTGGCAAACTCAAATGACTGGGATAACTTCCTAGAAAACTCCTTCCAGAGCCAAATACTCCAGAACATTCCAGAACAATGATCCGGTATCAATCAAGCAGTGTCGCATTCAATAGGGATTTTCTTCTGTTGCTGTGCAGGAAAGAAGGGAGAAATAATGCTTTCTGGCAAGATCTTCCACTTATTCAGTACATTCTCTGCTTGCAAAGGAGAGATTGAGACCACATTTCTCCCTTTCTTAATTATCAGCAGCTTGATAGGGAATCCCCATCTGTAAAAAATCCCTCAAAATCTTTGTATAAGGAGCAATCTTTTTGCGCCTTGCAAGTGTGGTCTGGTTAACAAAAACGGTTGTCCCGCGTTTGCACTTATTGTAGCAGGAAAAATAAACTGTACTGGAGTGACGGGCAAAATGTTCAAAGTATGGAGAAATATACAGCCAACTATGTGGCAAACCTGAGTTTATTCCAAAGATGAAAGAACACCAGCAGGGCTAGAAGGGCAGGTTTATCTTTCACAGAGACTGGTCGTACGACGTCATTTAAATTCCATCAATCCCTATATGAGTGACCAATGTGCCAATTGACATAGTATATAATAATGGGCTCCTACCCGCCAAGGTAGGAACCGCTACGTGCATAACACAACCAATCTGTTACAGGATTATAAAAGTATTGTCTGGTACACGAGATGCAGCAAGAACAGGCAGCAAAGCCCAGAGTGTATAAATACAGTACAGCCTCATTGTTAGAGATCCTCCAATAAAATGGTTGCCTGTATCACCAATATAAATATATAAGGAATATATGCCAAGACGTATTTTGTAGCGAGACATAGTTGTATTAACATGCAGAAAGAAAAAGAAAAGGGCGCATGTGTAGACACACAGGGCTATTTGTATAAATAAAAAGTGCCAGTGCACTCACCTTTAATGGTTGTGTACGTCTACACAACCAAGATTAAATGTGTGGGTGATGGGGCTCCGGGTCGCCTCTTTCTATTAGTGCTGCTGTCCTGCCGGTGTTTGCGTTCACAACTCCGTGCTCCGCGATTTTCACGTAATCCTACCGGACCGGATACCGCGTCACCGCAGGTCCTCAGTATGTTTATCCCGGTAATTAGGTAACCACAGGTCCTCAACACTCTAGATATTCCAGGCTGCTCCTGCCGCTTTGGCTCCGTAGAGAGAGAACTCACATAAAAAAACAGTGGCAGTGGTATTGGAGGAAGAATAAAGGTCGGTTCTTATCCACTAATTTGTCCAGTATTCCTTTGGCGCTCCCTGAGACCGCTGTACTATTGTTTTTATAGTTGTATTAACAGTCACACTAAGAAGAATATTGAATTTATTTGAAGTGATCAAGTCCTGGAAAGTTCAGAAATGATCAGACTTTTTAAGAATGTTTGTTGGGTCCACATTCTGGAGTATGCTGACGAGAATTTGTCTGAATAATAATAGTTTGGTCTGTGAGTGATCAAGTACAGGAATTAATTGTGAAATGGAGCAAAATGTGTTTTACTGATGAAAATATTCTTATTACTTGTCAGTCTACACTAAAGAGAAAATATAAAAGTAAATTATATGAAAAAAAGACCCTACCACACAATTTGGTGTAATTCATGTCAATTTAATAATTTTAAGATGTGTGGTGGGTTACAAAACAGGAGGCACAAAGGTCTGGTTGGGATGGGCACATGGGGCTATAGCATCTGGAATACCTCCCTTCTGCAATGCTTTCAACAAACAGCATCTTTTTTGGGTAGGAGTTGGAGGCACGGGGCAAATTAAATGGCGCTCTGACAGTCTCCGGACATCCTCTGACTCGAAGGTTGCCTTCTGTGCCGTCGAGTCAGATAGGAGGCACTCAACAATTTTTTCCTAGTACTGGAGGAATGTGAGTATTCCTTGAGACTTCTTATACAGGACAAAGCTGTTGAAGTTAGCAATCTGTATGAGTTAGAGTGCTACCAGGCCTTGATTTTACACTTCACCAGATTCGGTCAAAGCACCTCGTCTGACAGGTCAATGACTCCCATGTAATTATGGACCTTAACCATTAATAAATATTAAACACTACCACTTAAATACAGATGTGTAAGACAAATGATCGTAGACATCCCACATCAAAAAACACATAATAGACTAAAAACGTAAAACGTCCGCCTGACCTATTCAGAAATGACAATAGTCAAAGGCACATCAGTGGATGTCAGAAGTCAGCGAATATACTCAGAAAATCCTATCTATTAGGCAGGTACCCATTCAGTGAATAAAACAAAACAGTTAACCAGCCCATAGGGAACACAATGTGCAAAATAGAAAATACTAATAGCTAAAGCATGTAAGAACGACCAAAAGCAAACATTGGTAAATAGTATACATCAGAAGCCTATGTACGGCAGTGGTCACTATGGCTGTTGGTATTTAATATATTTCTTACATCTCATACATGGACAGACATGAAATTATCTCACCTATAAAATGTAGACCAGGTTGAAGATTAGTAGACTAGTTACATAGCTCTAGATAGATATACTATTCAGCTTCTTTTCTCCCCTGAAGATCCATCTTGGTGAAATGTGCCTGGAGGAGGCATATGGGGCAGATTAGGGTCAGTAACAATGAGTGCCAGTTATGGACTGCCCTTGTAAGGGCGGGAGTTCTGTGCTGTCAGGGTCAGTAATTTCACAGTCAGGGACTACTAGACCTCCTCAGGACACTGCCATAGGCAACTCTCCATGGACGTATGATTGATCATAGGACCCACTTCATGGACTCTTCCATTGTGTCTGAGATCATTTCATGTCTGTCCGTGTATGAACTGTAAGATATATATTAGATACCAATAACCTTTATGACCACTTCCCTATATACTTCTGATGTACAGTACACTATTTACCAATGTTTGCTTTTGGTTGTTCTTTCATGCTATAGCTATTAGTATTTACATCTTTTGCACATAGTGGTTCCTATGGGCTGGTTACCTGTTCTGTTCTTCAATGAATGTGGTACCCGCCTAGTAAATAGGTATTTTCTGAGTATACCTGCTGATTTCTGACATGCTGTCATGTTCTTTGACTATTGTCATTTTTGAATAGGCTAGGCGGACGCACTTTGTTTTTCATCTGTGATGTGTTTTTTGATGTGGGATGTCTATGTTTGTCTGTCTTACACATCTGTATTTTGAGTGGTAGTTTTTGTTGCTGAGTAAACAGTCGCAGGTCTGGCTATCGACCGGTTTTGAAGGGAATGCCCTTCTTCATCACAAACATGCATAACACAAGGGTACTGAATGAGCCATAAAGTAATTACTTACATTGCAGTTTCCTGGTGAGATTCTTCCAGCTAGTGCTGTAATTCTTAAACTTTATAGTTTAGAACCTAGAAAAGTATTGATAAAAAATTTTTTTTATAGAAGGAATGACTTGTCCTACAAAGAATATGAGTCCTAGCAGTATTATAGTGATGTACATTACTCCAGAAATCTTCTATCACCTGATAGAATATTTCCTATCTAGGCAACCGGCATGCATGCAAAAGAGTGTTGCGTTTTTCAATCTGCTGCAGTGAGGATGATGGAAAAACAGCCAGTGTTTGATAGATGGTTATAAATCTTGTTGGTCAGAAGAGGCTCCACGATGAAATTCCCGGATGAATATACCCTCGTTCAAATCTCGTGTCAGATGAGTAAAAAATTGTGCTCAGTTGTCCAAGCCGACAAATATTACTTAGGTCATTGTTTGAAAACATTCCAAATGCATCCGGTAATTCACCATCAATATCTATTTCCATAGGATATAGGTTGTCAATATTTTCAGTATTGAAATTAGTGGAAGTCGAGACCGATTCAGGTGTCACAGAGAGCATTCTTGAAAAAGATTTATCAAGTGTTTAATTGCTGTAACAGAAGGTCAGTATAGACTCCTTTATGGAAGTAATTATTTTTATGTTCAATTTCCTTTCCAATGTGAGCGTCGATATTTAAGGCTTATTTACAATAGGGACAGTAGGCCTTCAGCAGGAATACTGCAGCCACAACAGCTATGCTTTTATCAGAAAGAGAGATCGGACCTGAGTTTCTGCACCAGGCTCTGAAATGTGCAGTGAGCTCTGTGTAAGAGCACAGCTCCTGACGACAAGATGTGCAAACAATCTGACAATGAATATCTTCACAGAGGCAACCAGAACATGTTTTGCATAATTTGGCATAGGTATAAGACATAGGGCTCCCTTCTAGTCTTGTATAATAATTGATTCCTTGAAGTGATTCCTCACAGACTTGTGTTTCAGGCATTCATCCCTTTCTTAAAACAGTAGAAAACAGCTTGGACAGCCAAAACGTTGGATAAGCAGTGAGAAGATGAGTCTTTTGTGGCCATCAGCTGACTTTGCCTTTTCTGCAATATGATCATTATACTCTTCGATGCTCCCAAGTAGCTTGAGATAAAGAACACAGGCGTACTTGTCCCACACAGCATGAAGATAAATGGACGGATCACATGGGAAATTGTCAAACCTTTCCAGGTGACATAACAGCAGTTGTTCATTGTCAAATGTCTTTTTGTAGTTCGTAACAGGACATGTGATTGAATGACTCATAACGGTATTGGTTTCAGGTTTTCTAGAGAACTGTCGGTGGCTTGTAAAAACACTGCCGGGTTTAAGGCCTCTTTCAGCCTCTTGCTTTTTTTGCACGTAGTGGTCAAGACGATCAAAAGATCCTACTGATTGTCCTGTTTGGCAACCGGGAGGCACCAGCTCATGTCCCTGACGCTTTATCCTTTATCCCCGTATGTTTGCTGCTTGCCCATAAGTCCTGTGGAAAGTCCCGGGGTCTGTACTGCTCTGGTTCACATTGGCCCAGGCCATGCGTTTGCAGTTACTCAATTGTTAGTTACTATAGATTTGTATCCTGAAAAATGGAAGAATTTCCAGAAAAACATGTTGATACATAAGCTATCTACTGTGTTACCCCTGTACATCTTCTGGAATTTCCAGTTTAGCCTGGCAGCGCAAAGTTTATTAATCCTTTCCATCAAATCCAATGAAGCAACTGATTGCAGCTATTCATTAATAGCATTCCTTGTTATTGAAAGTTTCTCTAATGTTCTAATTCAGGGCAGCGCTAACAGGGATACTGGCAGAAGCAGTAAGCCATTGGCTGATCTCCTGGACGCAGTAATCACAGCTGCCATTGCCTCATATATTTATCACATATTTGTAAGTTTAGTGTCTATTTTCTCCTCATTCTTGATTTTGATAGATATTGTATTTAACTAAGCGTCTTTAGTGTGCATTTGCTATAAGAAGTAAATAAACCTTGCACTGTCTCTACCTGACGCATGGACACATGATTGTGCTGACTTTCTTCCCTGATATTTGGGATTATAGGAATTCCTAATAAGGTGCACTATTTTCATTTTTCTATTACCTGAGACAAGTTGAGTCCTTCTTTAGAAGTTGCTACTTTATCTTTATAGAAGATCAGACACATATATCTGTGATTAAGGGTTGTTATGTTCCATCTGGTGGAAGTATTCCTCCCACTACACTTTCTCCTGGGTATGTCCAAGGTTTCTGTCATGCTAGGTTTCCGCAGTTGATCACATTGGCATTGTTGATGGAACCAGCTAATCGGCAGGGGTGCCGTGAGTAAGGATAAAGAGATAGGCCATCAAAATAAAAGTACTGGATAACCCCATTAAACATATGCATTTTTTGGCAAATTTTTTGGCACAGTTTTTGTTTGAACAATTTTGTCTGATCCAATTCATTTTATTTTCAAATTTGAATTGCCAATTTTTCGGAAATGGAAAAGACACCTAGATTTATCACTTTTTTCCCCACATCTTAAAAAGGAGAGTCTGGATTTAGGATGGTATTGGCTAAAACGTCCCTCATAAAAATTTAGCTATAGATGAAAGCTGTTTACAGACGGAAAGACTATTAGGGTACGGACAAACTGGCGAGTGCAAACACGGTCCGATTCATGGATCCAAGAGTCGGACGACTGTTGTCCCAGTTTTGGTCCATTTTGCATCCAACTGCTATGCAACTGTCCTACATGTCTCTCAGATCACATCCGAGTGCTGTCCGAGTGCAAACGTTTTTTTTTCTCAGCACCAATTTACTGTATAATCATTGCTACAGAATGAGAACGTATCAATTAAAAATCGGATCCGAGTTGGATGGTCCGAGTGCGGTTCGACTGTGGTCCGTCATTTTTGTAGGACCCATAGCCTTAAGAGTGGGTTTTTTAGAGGGCCCTGCAATTCACAGTATCAGTTACGGGGATCTACTTGTAACCCTTGAATACAATATGAGCAACCAAGAAAAGAAAAGGGGGATAACAGCGCAGTGATACAACCCGACAATGGTATCGTGCAAAAAAGTCAAATCTTTACTTATAGTGAAAAACAATCAAGCAAACACAGATCACAGAATATATTTAAAACAGTTAAAATGGGCTGGATAGCCATAAGATCAAAGGCAAGGAGGTAGGCCAATGACCCGCCCACAATTTTGAGCCCTGATAGGGAACCCTTTATAGAAATATTATGGATGTCCTCATGACCAATACAAGATCAACCTTATATAGGCAATATTTGATACAACCAAGTATACAAGTACAGGTATAAATATATAGCACCAGGATATGACAAAGGATTACAACCAATGCCCTTAAGGCTGTACAAGCCGTGTCGATTTGTAAATAAATTGGTCAAGATAACTATAGGGTTAAACTCCTTTGTATGTCTCAGGGGAACCAGAGTAACAGTCCCAGTTATATTCACTTTAGTTGACAATAGGATATCCCCCAATTCTGTATATTTTTAGAAACCTACTACGGTACCTGTATTTTCAGCATATCATACTGACATCCCTGTTTAGTAGTTTCCACCAAATATCTTTCAGTTGATAAGGGTCACAAACTGTTGGTTCCTAAAATATATATACCATAACCTTAAAGGACATGTACCTTAGGTGACGTAGTCCCAGTTGTATTCACTTTGGTTAACAATAGGATATTACACAATTCTATATATTTTTAGAAACCTATTACAGTATTTTCAGCATATCTTATTGATACCCCTAATTAGTAGTTTCCACCAAATATCTTTCCATTAATAAGGGTCACAGACTGTTGGTTCTAAAGCTATATATACCATGAGTTTATTGGACATGTACCTTAGATGACTAATGTATGAGGTATTGTACATTTCCCACAAAGCCTAGTGCAGCAATGTTTTTAAATCCTTGTCCCAGTATCTGGGATAATTCAGGGACTGTACCTATGCACTGTTAGTAGAAGTCTGATAACAATATTGCCATATCATAGTACCAGCTTCCGCCGGGTTTATGCGGGGGACCTATAGATGGGGTGCTCAGATGTGTGGGGGAGAAGTACCCCACGTGTATCGCTGCCCTCCTATGGCAGCTTCATCAGGGGAGCGATCCTGCCATCACCATGAAAAAATTGTGGCCAGTTGTCCAAGCCGACAAATATTACATGGGTCATTGTTTGAAGACATTCCAAATCCGGTAATTCACCATCAATATCTATTTCCATAGGATATAGGTTGTCAATATTTTGAGTATTGAAATTAGTGAAAGTCGAGGCAGGTTCAGGTGTCACAGAGAGCATTTATGAAAAAGATTTATCAAATGTTTGATTGCTGTAACAGAAGGTCAGTATAGACTCTTCTATGGAAGTAATTATTTTTATGTTCAATTCCCTTTCCAATGTGAGCGTCGGTATTTAAGTAATAAGTATACCGGTCTATTGGTACAGCGCTTCCACAGGAGACCCGGAGTTCAAATAGATTTTCCTTTATTCTTTAAAATGTATATCACAGTGGGCAAGACAACGCGTTTCGACCCTTTTAATGGGTTTTCCTCAGGTACAGTTGTATAATTTCATAACACTTATATGTGTCTCCTTATATAGCTCATGCAGTGTCTGAGTTCAAGGAAGTGAGGGTTATCTCATTAGCTGATTGCTTTCAAGTGTGTGCATATCATTAGCATAGAGTTGCTCTGCATTGTCCATCAATTAACACTGCTCTAAATAAGTAAAAAAAATATATATAAAAAATAGTAATATAAAATATCTAGCTATAATACTCATAAGGTCAAAAATGGCTAAAAACTGTTATACAATTTACTTATAAAATTATCTTATGTGTATATATATAGTATATACATATATAGGGTATAGATATAAAAAGCTAGTCAGTCATATACATACATATATATATATATATATATATAAATATATATAAAGTAATAGGTTCTGACTCTTATTTCATATCTTACATTTTTGCATCATTTTCTAATGTTCTTTTATTTTCCGTTTATAAACCGAAATAAAATAAAAGAGCTTATTAAAGGGATTATTAATAAAAAGGAGAAGCAATTTCTCACTAATAAAGAATACTCACGTGCCTTTTTTTACCATTTACCAAAAGTCCACAAGGACATAAAAAGATAGATAAGAGACTTAGCAGCATTAAGCTCACAATATGAGATAGCAGCAAACTCAGTAGCGCCATTATTCTGGGAATAGTCTCCTCCACATCGGAACAGACAAAGATGACTTCGTCTGCATAAAGTCCCATTTTATGTTCAACCTTTTCTATCACAGGTCCAGAGATACCACGCTCCACTCTCACTCTGGCCGCTAACTGCTCCATTATCAGAGCGAAGATAAGCGGGGACAGAGGACATCCCTGCCGTGTGCCATTAGTTATCTGCAACGCGGAGGAGACAAAACCCGAATCTCGTACCTTTGCGTTGGGGGAAGAGTACAATGCCATAATAGCTGATCTAATGTCTCCAACAAGACCAAATCTCCCAAGCACTTCTTCAAGATACCCCCAGTGCACTCTGTCGAACGCTTTTTTCCACGTCTAAAGACTAGAGCACACCAGGGGCACCACTTCTCTCCATGATCTCTAAAAGATCAATAATATGTCTGGTACCATCAGATGCTTGTCTGAATGGTATAAACCCAACCTGCTCCATTCCAATCAGGGACACACATGAGGCGGTTCGCTAAGAGTTTTGCATATATTTTTAAATCGCAATTTAAAAGAGCGATTGGTCTGAAATTCCCTGGGGACGTCAGGGGCTTGCCGGGCTTCGGGATCGCAGAGATTAAAGCTTCTAGACCCTCAGGACGGATCTCTCCCGAACCTCTCCAGAAGTTAAATAGTGCTAATAAATGCGGTAGGAGAAGATCAGTAAAAGAGGTGTAATACTGGTAAGAGAAACCGTCAGTTCCCGGGGCCGAGCTTTTTTTTCATGGATTTGATAACTTCTCGGATTTCTGAGTCTAAGAAGGGGTCATTTAAGCCCGCTTCCTGGACAGACGTTAGAGAAGGAAGCTGTACCTTATCTAAGAATTCGTTTATTGCCTCTTTTGAGGGCTGAGGTGTTTTAGAGTCTGAGTGCAGACTATACAATTTTTCGTAATATTTTTTAAATTCCTCTGCAATCAATAAAGGGTTAGTTATTTTTTGTCCTGTAGAAGTAATCAGATGAGAGATTTTGGAGGCTTCTTGTTTTTTCTTAATACGCCTGGCTAGTATAGTGCCTGCCCTATCACCCATTCCGTAAAGTTTGGCTTTACTTTTTTTCAGGTTAAATTCCACTTTAGTCAGTAGCAACGTCGTGCGGAGATCCTGCCGGGCCTTTGAAACTTCCGCATGTGTGGACGCCAGGGGGCCTGTTTGTGTAGGGTTTCTAAATTTGTTATTTTATGCGTGAGCAATTTAATCTGGGCCTCTCTTTCCCTGGAAGTCTGGAAGCTAGCTGAATAAATGCTCCCCGGATCACCGTTTTATGGGCTAGCCAGTTAATTTCAGGATTCGTTTTTACACTGTCGTTTAGGGAAAAGTAAGTTTTAAGTCGGTCAGACACTAAGGCAACATTTTCAGGATTAGCTACCGTGTTTCCCCGAAAGTAAGACAGGGTCTTACATTCTTTTTGTGGCCAAAAGTGGCCCCCTGTCTTACTTTCGGGGGGGGGCCTTACATTGGAGGCCCCACCATCCATCCATCCATCCACACACTCCCACACATACAGACAGACACATGCATACACATATATACACATATATACACACCATACACACCACACACACCACACACACACATAGCACCTCTTCTTACCGGGTCCGGTGTGGGGTCCCCGATGGTCCTGTGCCGTCCTCTGTGCTCCGGTCCGGTCCCCGAGATGATCCGCTGCCGTCCGCCGTGTTCCGGTGCCGGTCCTAGGCTCCATGGTCCCTGCTATTCCGGAGTTCAGGCCTAGCTCTGCCCAGGTCATAGTGTGGGCCAATCAGCATAGCGGCGCTCAAGCAAGCGTCATCGGGCGCTTGCCTCTGACGTCAGCGCCGCTATGCTGATTGGCCCACACTATGACCTGGGCGGAGCTAGGCCTGAACTCCGGAAGAGCAGGGACCATGGAGCCTAGGACCGGCACCGGAACACGGCGGACGGCAGCGGATCATCTCGGGGACCGGACCGGAGCACAGAGGACGGCACAGGACCATCGGGGACCCCACACCGGACCCGGTAAGAAGAGGTGCTATGTGTGTGTGTGGTGTGTGTGGTGTGTATGGTGTGTATATATGTGTATGCATGTGTCTGTATGTGTGTATGTATGCATGTAAACCTTCCCCCCCCGTGTTTCCCCGATAGTAAGGCCCCCCCTCCCCCTACCCGGCCTTATAATCGGGGGAGGCCTTACATTAGCAGGCCCCCCCTTTAACCCTAGGCGGCCTTACAATCGGGGGGGCCTTACTTTCGGGGAAACACGGTAGTAGGTAGTCGTTCAGTCTCCAGAGCGAGGTCAGGGCTACCTGAGCGGAATCTATGATCTGTAGGGAGACTGGAGCGTGATCCGACCAAGTGATGTTTCCATTAGTGGTTGATTTACATCTGGAGAGAAGGGGGGTATTAATCAAGAAGTAGTCCAGTCTGCTGTACGTGTGGTGACGTGAGGACAAGAAGGTGAAGTCCCTTTCCTCTCCATGAGTGTAACGCCATATATCGTGAAGATGGGAAGCTGAAATTAGATTACCCATATCACCACGGCAGTTGGAGACAGATGAACAGTCCAAGCGTTTACACACTGGGAAGTTAAAATCACCCGCCATTACTGTGAGGCCTTTACACAGAGATGTCAACCTGGGGAACATAGAGCGAAAATATCTGAATTGTCCTGAATTGGGGCCATAAATAGAGACCAGTGAATACAGCGTGTCATTGATGTACCCCACCACTACCAAGTACCTGCCCTGAGGATCCGAGATCTGGTCAACAAGTCTGAAAGAGAGAGATCTGCAATAAAAATAGCCACTCCAGTTGCGACCAGGCCAGGGAACACTTCACAGGCGAATTTAGCCCATTTACGTTAATAGTGACACAGTTAATGCTCATGATGACACAACCAGAGACTACCCAATCTGTTGATGGAAGAGATTTGTGATTAGCACGAGATAAAACGCATACGTCGAGTCAACTGCAGTGGTTATAGGTGGTTCAGACCAGGAAAGGAAATCAGGAGGGACACAACAGGGAATACAAGGGAAGGACGGATAAAAACAAACAACAAGACAAACTACATGGTAGAGATGGGAAGGATAGTAAGGAGGATTACTAAGTATAATACAATTTAACTCAACATTACAAATGTAAACTTAAAAGAACAATACCCCTAATAATAAGGGTCTTCTGGAGACCAGGGTTCTTCTTCAATATCGAAAGAGAAAAAAAAAAAAAAATGGGGGATACCTATCTTAAGTATCCATGTGAGGGTGCAAAAAAATGCACCTACAGGGGCAGTCTATCCCACCAAATCTTTGGTAGAATGTGAAAAGGTGAATAATAGTGGAAATAGCAAAAGAGAGTAGTGGAGAACTAGAATAGCAAGAAAGGGGAGAGGGGAAGGGGAAGAGAGGGTCAGGGGAATAGAACAAGATTAGATGTAGATGGAGAAAAGATAGCAGTAGATCAGAGAAGAGAGTGACTTGAGCAATTTAAGCGAGGGATCAGAGTGTTGTAAAGAGGTAGAGATATAAGTTTGAATATAAAAGAGAATAAGTGAAGAGAGGTCAAAGACATAAAAGGCAGGAATAGAGACCCCACGGGCTAAAAGATTAAGTACAGAAGCGTGTTCGCTGCATCAGTCAAATCGGCTCCAGATGTTGTATAACCGACAGCTCAATAGGCTCCGGTTCTGCTTGGCCGTTCTCAACGGGACCTGGCGGTGGTCTATTTGGGGGTTGATCCCATTGTCGCAGCAGGTTTTCTGCTTACTTCGGAGAGTGACACACATGAGAAACATTGTCCCTTTTGATGATGAGTTTCATGGGATATCCCCAGCGGTATTCCATTTGGCGCTCCCTCAGTAGCCTGGTGACTTCTTGAAAGGTTCGTCTTCGTGCAAGAGTACCAGCCGAAAGATCTGGGTAAACTGCTATATTTTGATAGGGTTCTGGCACTGTAGCACCTGCTCTGAGCGCTCGCATAAATTCCTCCTTGACTTCGTAGAAATGAATCCTAGCGAGGACATCCCTCGGAAGGGCAGGATCCAACTGTGATGGTCTTAAGAGGTGGTGAATCCGGTTGATGATGACGTCTTTAGGACTCACATCGGGGAGTATAGCAGCTATAAAGTTTTGTAATAAATTTCTCAAATCAGTGGAGGGAGTTCTCTCTGGGATGCCTCTAAGTTTCACATTGTTTCGATGGGATCTATCTTCAAGATCCAGTGCATTGAGGGTGGCTTTCTCTAATTTGTCTTGTAAAGCGTAGTGAGCATCAAGCAGTTCATTATGCGAACGCACCAGTTCCCCCATTTTGCCTTCTAAATGCCTTGTACGGATGTTAGATCAGTGACTTCTCCCCTTAATCCTTCCATCATGGACCGCATATCCTCCTGTAGAGAGGCTCGGAGCCCAGCCAGGAGGTCTCTCATAGCTGTATGAGTAACCGGGGCTTCGGCCAGCGCAGCTGCACCCGAGGGGGCAGAGGATGTAGAGGCCATAGAGTTGTGGCATGATGACCGAGTGGAGCGCTGTCCCCACTGGTTGAGAACGGGTTGGGGCAAAAAAGGCTGTCAGTCTATTGTAGGAGCAATATGGGCACGGATGAACTTTGCCCATCAAGTGGTCAATAGGCTTAATGAAAGTGTAACGTATTAATGATTACTGGCTGGGGATTATACAGTCTTTAGTAAGACTTAGGCAGGCTGGTGCTTTCAGGCAGTTTGCAGGCAGTTTGCAGAGAAAGGAGACACTATAGGCATGAAGAGAAAAAGTTTGTCCAATGGTGCTGTGAAGCAGGGGTTAAACAGGAAGCCACCTGTATTCCCCTATTGCAAACTTATGAGATCTTTAGCGCAGTTCTGTCTCCTAAAGCTGTATGTGTAGTGGAACAGCCTTCTCACCTCCGCTCCGTCCAGACGTTTTCTGGCCTCAGTACCTCTCTTGCAGGTGCCCTGTGCGTGCAGAGAGATCCCTCCGGGATTCAGACTCCGCCACCTCCTCCCGCTCAGCCGCCCACACCGCCGCACACCACTGCTGCTCAGCGGGCGCCAAACAACCAGGGCTGGTCCCTGCTACTTCCCGGATGTGGCCGCTCTCAGCGCCGAGCGAACACCCACGATATGCGCACGCACCGCTCTCCTCAGCTCGCAGCATCAGTGCAGAGAGGCGAGAGGAACACGCCGGAGCGGCAGGAAGCCTCCCCCTGCAGCGTCACACAGCCCCACAATCCCTCATGGCGGGAATGCCTCGTGGCAGGCCGAGGGGGTGGGGGGGCATTCAGTCCAGTTAAGGTGGGCCAGGACAAAGTCTTGGAGCCAAAATAAGCTCTAAGCCCAGTGCAGCTTAAGTGAATCTTACTTGATGGGGTCAGATATACCCCAGGGCTCCGATGGTTGATGAAGGATGCCAGAGGATTGCACCTCCGCCTTCCAGAGATGTCGCAGGTCGGCTATCTTTAATCCTTCAGGGGTCCAACTCTCCCTCGCCACTGTCCAGAGTTTCCTTAGGGATTTAGTGCAGGATTGGCCCGATTTTAGCTTCTGCAGGTCGCTAAAAGTCGCTTTGAAGCCCGTGGGTCTCGGAGCTCCTGTATTAAGCAGCCATCTCGGTCAGACGTCAGGCCACGCCCCCAGCCTCTTGCTTTTTTTGCACGTAGTGATTAAGACAATCAAGAGATCCTACTGATGGTCCTGTATGGCAACTGAAAGGCACCAGCTCACGTCCCCGACGCTTTATCCTTTATCCCCGTACACTTGCTGCTCGCCCATGAGTCCTGTGGAAAGTCCCGGGGTCTGTACCGCTCTGGTTCACATTGGCCCAGGCCATGCGTTTGCAGTTACTCAATAGTTACTATAGATTTGTATCCTGAAACAGTGGAAGAATTTCCAGAAAAACACATCGATACATAATCTGTCTACTGTGTTAGCCTTGTATGTCTTATGGAATTTCCGGTTTAGCGTTCCTTGTTATTGAAAGTTTCTCTAATGTTCTAATTCAGGGCAGTGCTGGCAGGGATACTGGTAAAAGCAATAAGCCATTCACTGATCTCCTGGACGCAGTAATCACCAGCTGCCATTGCCTCATATGTTTATCACATATTTGTAAGTTTAGTGTCTATTTTTTCCTCATTCCTGATTTTGATATAACTAAGCGTCTCCATTGTGAATTTGCTATAATAAGTAAATATACCTTGAACTGTCTCTACCTGACGCATGGACACATGATTGTGCTGACTTTCTTCCCTGATATTTGGGATTAAAGGAATTCCTAATAAGGTGAACTATTTTTTATTTTTCTATTACCTGAGAGAAGTTGAGTCATTCTTTAGAAGTTGCTACTAATTAGTAATTAATGTATATGTTTATCTTTATAGAAGATCAGACACATAGATCTGTGATTCTGGGTTGTTATCTTCCATCTGGTGGAAGTATTACTCCCACCACACTTTCTCCTGCGTATGTCCAAGGGTTCTGTTCTTACTAGGTTTTCACAATTGATCTCATTGGCATTGTTGATGGAACCAGCTAATCGGCATTGGTGCCGTGAGTAAGGATAAAGAGATAGGCCATCAATATAAAAGCACTGGATAACCCCATTAAACACATGCAATTTTTTTAATCAAATGTTTGACACAGTTTTTGTGTGACCAATTTTGTCTGATCCAATTCATTTTATTTCCAAAATTGAATTGCCAATTTTTCAGACATGGACAGCACACCTAGATTTACCACTTTTCCCCCCACATCCTAAAAAGGAGAGTCTGGATTTCGGACGATATTGGCTAAGAAGTCCCTCATAAAAATGTAGCTATAAGTGAAAGCTATTCACAGACGGAAAGACTATTAGTCGCATTGAGTAGATGGAAAATACTCCATCAGATGACTCTCTAGAATAAATGGATACTAGGGTAGCTGCACATTAAATCTTTGGCTGTTAAATGGCCTTTATTGGAAATGCATCCATGCTGGAACTTCACACTGGACTGGAGACAAGGGAAGAATGCTGCATGCCTTCTCCAGGTCCTTGTGCTTTTGCGGAATTAATCCCATTTAATTTAATCTCAGTGCCTTTTAAATTGATAGCTCTACTATGTAGGTTATTTGACTTTAGATAAAGATCATTCAAATTAATATCTGCAACCTTTATTGGGCCGAACTGAATAAAATACTGGGCCAAGTTGAGAGCCGCCGTGGCATCTTCTGAGGGGTCGTGGCCAGCAGCGTCTTTACACGGAATCTCGCTTTTTAATTCCACTTGCGCCGTGAACTTTTATTCTGGCATCAATAATGTTTGGATGTATCATCTGCAGAGCTCGTAGGTCATTATTTAAAGAGTGACCAACCAAGAGAGCAACGGGGATTGACCCGGACTCTGCTAGTAGGAACTCTTTTTGCACTTCCATGACACATATACGAGATAAACAGGTCTGTAGGTTAGTGTAAAATTGTGAGACCCACAACCCCTCACCCTAGTGTGAAATCAGGGTTAGGAGGGGCAGCCGCCGTGGTATGGGGACACCAGCAAAAATTTTTTACGTGTCTAAAACTCCATTGCAAGGCAGGGTGAGACAGGGAGAGTATAGGGACAGCGTTCCCACCCCCTAGATCCCCTTGGTAAGGTTTGGATTGCATAAACCGCATCACAGGAACTATAGTTTCCTTTTAACAAAATCAAATAAAAGTTACATTTTAGAAACTAATCCTCTTTATATATGCTTTGAAAAAGTTTGGATTATATAAAAACCAGAAAATCGGTGAGCAATTAAACAAGATGTTCTTTGGCCAGGAGGCACATCCCTCCTTGTCCCTGGAGGAAGTGGGTCTGGCTGGTCAGGGTGTGTCTTGTTTGGCCAGGAGGCTCACCCCTCCTTGTCTCTGGAGGAAGTCTGGCTGGTCTGGGCCCATTTAGATTGGCCAGGAGGTACATCCCTCTTTGTCTCTGGAGGGGGTGCTCGCTGGTCTGGGCCCGTCTTAGTTGGCCAGGAGGCACACCTGGGACACTCACTGGTCCGAAACCACTGAGTGCGGTTGGAGCCGGACCGTTGAGCTGTGACTCAAACTGACAGCTCAGCTCAGACCTGATTTCATAAGGTAGTAAAACTGTCAAATCACTGCGTCCAAGACAGCAGAGGAATCGTGACACAGTGGTTGCAAGGAGAAAACGCAGTTCCATTCTCCCAGCAGCTGGTCACTTCCAGTCACCAGCACAGTGCGAGGCTGCAACAGTCACCACTCACTACATAGTGAGCGCACAGTCATTGCTCCTCCTGCTTCTTGTCTGACAGGCGGCTCTGCAGTGGTGACAGCGATTCCAGCATTCTCAGTGTGTAGTGAGCGGTGACTGTTACTACTTCCTGCACTGCCCCGGTGACTGGATACCAGCGGCAGCAGGGAGAATATAACTTCATTTCCTCCTTGAAGCAGGGAATTTTACTATTTCGTATGTCGGTTATCTGTGGAAGTGTCTTATCTACTCTGCTCATCACTCTGCATGTAAATTTCTTCTTCCATTTTAGGATCAGTGTTATTACTCTGTAAAAGAAATAAGGTAAAAGTCACTGATGGAAGGAAAAGTCATATGGAATGTTCTAGATGGACGCTTTTGCTACCAGAGCCATGTGACACCTGAGTGTGTAATGAGCGGTGACTATTGCTTCTTCTCGCACTGCCACGGTGACTGGATACCAGCGGCTGCAGGAAGAATGTAACTTCATTTCCTCCTTGCAGCAGAGAATGTGAGTGTTTCCTATGTTATTTAATGGTGACTCCTCACCGGGGTGGTTATCTGTTGAAGCGTCTTCTCTACTCTGCTCATCACTCTGCATGTAAATTTTTTCTTCCATACTACGATCAGTGTTATTACTCTGTAAAAGAAATAAGGTAATAGTCACTGATGGAAGGAAAAGTCACATTGAATGTTCTAGATGGACGCTTTTGCTACCAGAGCCATGTGACACCTGAAGCCAATCGATGTTTGCATCACTGCCTCCTATATCTCCTGCACTGCCCCCCAGAATCAGTGCAGCAGTGACAGAAGCAGACGTTGCAGGGTGGAGTCACTGAGTGCAGTTCACACCGGACAGCCCCAGACCTGAACATACCGTGGTGTGAAACCGGCCTAAGGGTTCATTCATTGTCTTTTGGAAGCAGCTGATCGGCAGGGCTGCTGTGAGTAAGGATAGAGAGCTAGGCCATCAGTATAAAAGTACTGGATAACCCCATTAAACACTTACATTAAACACATACATTTTTTGGCAAATTTTTGGCACAATTTTTGTATGAACCATTTTTTTTGATCCAATTAATTTTATCTTCAAATTTGAATAGCCATTTTTTCGGACATGGACAACACACCTAGATTTACCACTTTATTCCCCACATCTTAAAAAGGAGAGTCTGGATTTAGGACCGTATTGGCTAAAAAGTCCCTCATACAAATTTAGCTATAAGTGAAGGCTATTTACAGACAGAAAGACTATTAGTCGCATTGAGTAGATGGAAAATATGACTCTCTAGAATAAATGGATACTAGGGTAGCTGCACATTAAATCTTTGGCTGTTAAATGGCCTTTATTGGAAATGCATAAATGCTGGAACTTCACACTGGACTGGAGACAAGGGAAGAATGCTGCATGCCTTCTCCAGGTACTCGGTCCTTGTGCTTTTGTGGAATTAATCCAATTTAATTTAACCTCAGTGTCTTTTAAATTGATAGCCCTACAATATAGGTTATTTGACTTTAGATAAAGATCATTCAAATTAATATCTGCAACTTTTATTGGCCTGAGCTGAATAAAATACTGAGCCAAGTTCAGAGCCGCTGTGGCATCTTCTGAGGGGTCGTGGTCAGCAGCGTCTTTACACGGAATCTCTCTTTTTAGTTCCACTTGCCCCATAAACTTTAATTCAGTCATCAATAATGTTTGGATGTATCATCTGCAGAGCTCGTAGGTCATTATTTAAAGAGTGACCAACCAAGAGAGCATGTGGAGGAAGGAAACTTTTATTTTTTCCTGGACATCCTTCAATTTGTTTTTTATAGGATGAAGTTCCTTTTGAGTAAACCCTGAGAACCTGGTCATGTAATTTATTATGGGATTTTCCGACTTCACCAGTTCATCCATAATAATCGACATTGTGCATCTGCTAATGACACCCTCGTCAGCTCCATCTGCTAATGACACCCTCGTCAGCTCATTCCCTTTACAGGGAAACATTTATTATAGGGTATATGCGGCATCTTTAAGGGTTAATACACAAGAATTCTGATGTGGATTTTCAAAGTAACCATGCAAGCATCATCGGGTCCTTTTACAATGTAGACCTATTGGGCCAGAGGCCGCCTATCTGTAGGTTCCTCCATGCTATCGCACGAAGCACCAATCACAACAGCAGTAGGCCCTTATTTTTTAACATACACTTTCTAATGCGACTGGTTTATATTCTCGCTCTTATCATATTGCATTAACTCGTAAGTTGATTTCTTCTCTGTATATGTTATGCTCCATATGTAATATTTTGACACTTGTTTTTTTTTCTGTATATAAAAATGAATTCCCTTAATGAAGACTCAAATGTGGGTCGAAGTGTTGGAAATTTATTACCTCATACACTTGGCAAAAATACAAAAAAATAATTTTTGCTTTATCCAAAATTTGAAAATTTTTTCCTTTCTGTATCAGTTTTTCTAATATAGCCTGTCTTGGTTGGCCAGGAGGCACACCCCTCTTTGTCTCTGGAGAGGGGGGCTGGATGGTCTGGGCCCGTCTTGGTTGACCACAAGGCACACCCCTCTTTGTCTCTGGAAGTGGCGCTGGTTGCTCTGGGCCTGTTTTGGTTGGCTAGGAGGCACACTCCTCCTTGTCTCTGGAGGTGGACCCCCTCTTTTTTTCTGGAAGTGGCGCTGGTTGGTCTAGGCCCGTTTTGGTAGGCTAGGAGGCACACCCCTCCTTGTCTCTGAAGTGGAGAAACTGGCTGGTTCGGCCCCCTCTTGGTTATCCAGGAGGCACACTCCTTCTCTCTGGAGGGGGAACTCGCTGGTCTGGGCCCGTCTTGGTTGGCTAGGAGGCACACCTCTCCTTGTCTCTGGAGGGAGGAGTCTGGCTGGTTTTGATCCGTCTCGGTTGGCCAGGAAGCACACCCCTCATTGTCTCTGAATGGGAGAAACTGACTGGTTTGGCCCTGTCTTGGTTGGCCAGGAGGCCCACCCTTCCTTGTTTCTGGAGGGGTACATATGAAACAGAAAAAAAACAGCACTATTGCGCCACACCACTAAATTTCACCACAATGTGGTTCTATTAAATGAACACTAACCTTTCCAGGTTGTGCATGAATCCGCACAACCAGATTAAGCGTATAGGGAGATAGGGTCCATAAAGTTGATGATCATCAGACCTCTGTGTTTCTGGAGGGGGGCTGTCTGGCTGGCCTGGGACTGTCTTGGGTTGCCAGGAAATAAATAGACAAATGTGGTGGTCTTTTTAGGAGCGCTGTGGCACTGACATCCTTCTGATTAGCTTTCTGTTCTTTTTTCTCCATCTGGTCAGACCTTCATGTTCACATCTTCCAGCCATGACTCATCCTGTCACACTGATCACCGTAACCCTTTTCCAGGTGAATAACTGCTCCATATGTCGAGCCCTAGGCTTTGGGATACTCGGGTATCAGGCAAGGGGTTAACGTTCCTGTGTCATGGGGAGTGGTGGCCGCGCCTGATCCCGTGTCATGGGGGACTTTTTTGAAAAAGGGGTTATTTACAGGGGATTATCTATATACAGTTGTCGTGACGCCACCTGTAGTTTCCGGTGATGGGTCACCAGCGTCACTACAGTCCGCCGGAGGTAGATTGTAGTGTGGCTTATTTGGCAAAGTCCTCTACAGGTAGGGCTGGACCTCCGGGGCAGCGTTCCTGCAAATGGAACAGATTGATGCAGAAGAAACCCAAGCAGAAGCAATGTCACTTTTCTCCCGGGTACTTTACTGGAAACTTGTAGCAGCGTCAATTATAGTTCACAGTTCAGCATCAGATGTTATAAGAACGGGTAGCTAACGGGTGGCTGCAAGTGGATCCCAGGTGGTATCGTGGAACCCTTGGTGTGCCTTCCTAAACTAACCCGCGTCTGTTCCTTCCTGCTTTCCAGTTTGGTGTGAAGCCTGGTTGATTTAGAATCCTGCCTGGCCTCCTGTCCTCTCTATCACCTTCGCTGTCGTCGGGTAACCCTCTACTGGCTGGCTGCTCGTTCCCTTGGCGTTGCCTGGTACCCTTCTTGTAGACTGCTTTGGTACCCGGGAGACTTAGAGACTCCACGGGGATCCGGAGTCTCTTACTGAGCTTAGAGCTTTCAGCAGACTTCGGGCTCCGGTACCCAGTAAGCTGTCCAGGCGAACCACTCCATGTCCCCTCTTTCCCAGACCGGCTGCTCTCCTGGAAGCTCTTCCTCGTCTCCTTACACCCTCTCTCTTTCTTCAATCTCTCCTCCTGGTCCCTCAGCCGAGGGGCCCTAAGCTCAAAAGACTTAGAGGCTCTAAGACTTCGAAGCAAAAAATCAAGAGCAAAGACCTTGTTGTTCCCCCTAGAGGTGAATTTATTCCCTCTCGGGTAACCTCCCACCGTGTAAACTAATGTGGGAGTGTTGGAAATGGGTCCCACCCAGCATCCTAGGGTCCACCAGCAGCTGGAGCATCTGCACATGTTTTACGGGTGCAGTACCCCTCTGTGACGCCTGCTTGGCTGGGCGCCACACATACACTGTCTCCTGACAGTTCAGATGTCTGGGGCAGCTAACTCGCTGGGACCACCAACTGGGATTTGTTATAAGCTTCACACTAACTCCTGTCAATCCAGATTCCCAGCAGGACAATAGCTTCCCAGCTTTGGAGCACTCTGCAGCCACACCATGTGCTTACACCGCCGGCAGCGAGGAGATGATACACCCTGGAGGGATCCCTAAAAATCCAGACGCCTGACACTGGAGTTGTGCAGGGGTGCACAACCCAGTGAGGTGAATGGCCTGTAGGCACCCTCCTAATCCCACTACCTCCAGGTATCCCTACACATGCGCCCCTTGTTTTTGTTTTCTTGGGTAGCCAGGAGGCACACCGCTCGTCTCTGGAGGGGATGTCTGGCTGGTTTGGGCACGTCTTGGTTGCCCACTAGGCACACTACTCCATGTCTTTGGAGGGGGCCCTTGCTGGTCTGGGCCCATTTTTGTTGGCCAGGTGGCACACCCCTCCTTGTCTCTGGAGGGGGAAGGCTGGCTGGTCTGTGCCTGTCTTGGTTGGCCAAGGAACACACCCCTCCTTGTCTCTTAAGGGGGGAAGCTGGCTGGTTTGGCCCCATCTTGGTTGGCCAAGAGGCACACCCCTACTTGTCTCTTGAGGGGGGATCTGGCTGGTCTGGGCGTGTCTTGGTTGGCCAGGAGGCACACCCCTCCTTGTCTCTGGAGGGGAGGGGGCAGGCTCTTCTGGGCCTGTCTTGGTTGGCCAGAAGGCACACCCCTCTTTGTCTCTGGAAGTGGTGCTGGCTTGTCTGGGCCCGTTTTGGTTGCCAAGGAGGCACACACCTCCTTGTCTTCTTTCTTTTGTGACTTTCAATTTACTTGAACTTTTGGGTTGAATTAAGAGATACTGCTCTGAAATTGGAAGCTTTCGGATGTTCTTTGGAGCTGCCGGTTCCAATTTCTGCCAAAAATAAAATTGATTTTTATTATTTTTTAATTTTTTTTTTTTTTTAAAACATCATATTTATTGAAGTTTTACAATATACAATAAGAGAACCAAAAACATAAAAAATAGAAGCATAGACATATCGTATGCAACAGGGTACATGTAATGCAATGCAAAGTCTTTGTGAACACCCCCCGCCCCTGCCATCTACCAATAATTCAGCATCTTCTAATCCTCACCAGAGGTAAACTCCTAACACCTTCCAAGTATTAGGTGGTAATATAATTCCCAAAATCTGTATCATCCACTTGCCTACTAATTATTATAGATAAGCAAGCATTCAAACACACAGCCTACCTAACGACCCGCCAATAGATTCCAGGAGGTACCACGTAGTATGTGTAAATGGGCGCATAGTATCTCTAAGTTCAGCGTCTGTTAACTGCTTTTCAATAAATATCCTCCATTTTGCCATAAATGCACTCATCATTTTATCTTTGTCCCTCTGTGCTTCTCGTCTGTCAATATCCATTACTCGTTTCAGACCCGAGATAAGAGCGTCTTCCCCAGGCACATCTGGTCTTAGCCAAAATGCCAGCAGTAGTCTTTTATCCAGTAGGATTAGCGTGTGAATCAGCCGCGAGCTCCCACCTCCCCCTCATGGCATCACTAGATCTTGGAATATCCACGCTTTAGGATCTAAAGCATATGTGGTACCCTGTAGTCGTAAGACCATATTACTGACCATTTCCCAGAATTCCTGAATTTTCCGACATCCCCACATCCCATGAGCCATGTCTGTCCTCACCTGTAAACATTTAGGGCAGTGTAGAAGCCTGTTTGGATTGGCCGCATTCGGTGGGATATTAAATCTACCAATTATCCCATGGACTACTCGGAAATGAGAGTCTCTCCATTGTTCATTGAGTACATATTGTCGCACCTTTCCCCAACCTGCCAAAATTTCTTCACAAACAGAATCACGTTGCACAACTGTCTTCCACCCGTTAAACAATTTGTCAGCTCCCGTTGGTAGCAAAAGCTCTCTAAGCTCTCTGTGTAGTGTAGAAATAGTCACCTGCGAAATATCCAATCCAATAATCCTGTCACATATGTGAGGACTGGATTCCTTAGCTACATGAATCAGGTTCGCCATAATATGGTGCTTAATTTGTTGGAATTGTATACTCTGGAACCCACTCAACCTGAAACGTTCAGTCGTTTCCTGATCAGTCAGCCACCGTTTCTCAGTTTTATGCATCAGGTCTCCCATTCGTCGTAGCCCTTTATGCTTTCATTCAGTGAACAACGCGTTAGTCCGTGTCAGGGGGAAATCGCGGTATGCCCATGGATTCAGATGTTTCCACGGCTGACCGCATTTCTTCCTTAACGCCTTCCACGTTATTATGGTGTCTTTAAAGACTATCACGGATTTAATACGCGCTGGGATGCCTGCTAACGAAATGTGGAGCAGAGAGCATCTATCCCAGGGTGTGCAAAACGCCATCTCCAATTGCCCGTCTGAAAACTTACTAGAGGTTTTTGTCCACTTCACCACATGTCTCATCAGGCATGCCAGGTTGTAGCCTCTGATGTCCGGCAGGTTTACCTCTCCGCGATTTCTTGCCAGCATGAGCGACTACAGTTTCAATCTAGGTTTCTTCCCTTGCCAGATGAATCTGAAGAAAGCCTTATTAATCCTGGAAACATCTGTGTGTTTCAATAACAGAGGTAAAGTTTGTAAGGGATAAAGAAGTCTAGCAAAGCTGACCATCCTGACAAGATGGCGTCTGCCCAAGAGTGACAACGGCAGCCCGGACCATCTCTCCAGTTTTTTTTCGATTTTCTCCATAATGGGCTAATAGTTGAGCAAGTAGACTTGGCCCGGGGTCCTGCCCAAGTTGAGCCCTAAGTACTTGATTGAGGAGCGAGCTATGGTTATACCCAACAGCTGGAGTTTCTCTCCCTGCATAGTATTGTGAAGAAGTGGGAGAAGCTCGCACTTCTTTTTGTTAAGGCGGAACCCTGAGAAGATCCCAAACGTTTTCACAGAGCGCAATAACCCCGGCAAGTCCCTCTGGGGACTGTTCATAAAAAGGACAATGTCGTCTGTGAACAGAGCTGACTTGACCTCCTCACTCCCAATTTTAATGCCTTCATATGCGCTATATTTATTAATGTAACGAGCTAAAGGTTCTAATGCAATATTGAAAAGGAGATGGGATAGAGGACAGCCCTTCCTAGTCCCCTTCTGTAACTGAAAAGTCGAAGATAAAAAACTCGGTGTGTAGACTCTCGCCTTCGGATTAGCATAAAGGTTCTGCAAGAACATCCTAAATCTCCCTTGAATGCCCATAGGGTCCAAGACTAGTCCCAGCCATGGCCACCTGACGTTATCTTGCTTTCTCTGCATCAAGAGTGACCATGGCTGGGCCCTCTCCCCTTCCCATGTTCTACCGTGCACCACATCTAATACCAACAAAGCTTTGCGTACATTGGTCACTGCCGATCGACCCTTTATGAATCCCGTCTCCTGTTTATCAATCAAACCTGGGAGGACCCCGGGCAATCTATCCGCCATAATTTTCGAAAGGATCTTCAGGTCCTGATTGATCAGGGAGATGGGATGGTAGCTCGCTGGGTTTTCTTTGTGTTTGTCCCCTTTCGGTAGTAATTTAATATGTGCCAGGTTCATCTCATCAGGGTTCGGCTCCCCAGAAATCAGGCGATTATAGGGGTTCGTCAGGAGAGGTACCAAGTCATCCCGTAGGAGTTTATAGAATTCACTCGAGGATCCATCCAGTCCCGGTGCCTTATTATTTCCCAAATTCGTGATGGCTGTGCTAACCTCAGCTTCTGAAATCATCATGTTAAGGCCCTCTAAATCTGAGTCTGTCCCTGCCGTGAGATCTACACTAACTAACCATTCCATCCCACCTTCCAGGTTGCTCTCCTCTGTCTGGTAGAGGTTCCAATAGAAGTCACCCAGGATAGTATTAATGTCTCTAGGGTTAGTCGTAGTGCCCGTTTCCTTTTTCTGTTTAAGGGCCAAGATCAAACTAGACTGTCTCCTACCTCTTGCCAAATTCGCCAACAAGCGCCCTGATTTGTCTCCAAACCTATTATGGTCAACCTGAAGTTGCCCCCTTATCAGCGATTCCCTCCGACTTGCCTAGTCATCGAAATCTCTCTTAGCAGCTAACCGGCCTGTTTATCTTGCAAAGATTGTGACATCTTAAACTGTCGGTAGGCGGCCATCACTTTCAGGCTAGTTGCAAAGGAAGCCTTCTTTTATCTTTTTCTTCTGAGTCTCTGTGTGAGCCATGATGTAACCCCTAAGCACTGATTTACCCGCCGCCCAATATAGAGAGAAGTTATCCTTGTGGTCTATGTTATCAAAAGTGTACTGCGTCCACTCCCTCAGTTTTGCTAGGAAACCCCCATCACCTGAGAGATATGCCGGAAAACGGTACAAATAATCGGTGCCTTTTGGTTGGGTGTCCCAAACGTCTATTCGAATCGGGCTATGGTCCGAGATGACTAACGCCTCTATCTCAACCTCTTCCGTCCTCCGCATTACCTGGTCTTTCGTAAAGATCATATCAATTCGTGACCACGAGGAATGCGGATGAGAGAAATGGGTGTATTCTGCATCTTGTGGATGTAACGTTCTCCAAGCATCCAGCAGGCCCAGGGAGTCCATTGTGTCCTTCAAGTTTCCCTGTCCTCCACTTATCTGTTGAGAGTCGGGCCCTCCTTCTCTGCCTCTACTTCTATCTAGTTCCTCGATCATGACTTCATTAAAATCTCCTCCAACTATAATATCGCGCTCTGCATCCTGCGACACCTCAGTATGTAACCCAGAAAGAAAATGAGTGTGTGACGTATTAGGTGCATAGACATTATACAGACTAAGTCTTTGATCCTGAATATTTAGCACCACATGTATTCTCCCTTTCGAGTCCGCCTGAGCGGACACCAAGTTATGGGCTAGATGCTTGCTAACCAGAATCAGTACCCCGGCTTTTCTGACCTGAGCCCCTGATCCCCAGACTGTGCCCACCCACAATTTCAGCATGAAAGTGAATTCGTGTGCTTGAAGATGAGTTGCCTGGAGCGTTTTCAAATGCCTAAGAACCATGCTGCGTTTTGTACGTGACCTAAGTCCCTTCACATTCCAGGATATAATGCGTACCATGGCTCATGGGATGTGCCCCCCCCTGGGCCCCGAATATAAAGTCTGAGATAAATACGATCCCCCTTTCGGGTCAAAGAGCAACAAGAAAGTGTGTAGTTCCCTCCTAACCGCATTAAGAGTATCTGTCTCCTGGTAGTGGCTTATATAGAGAAAAGACAAACAAAAAGTCCCACCAACTCCCAACTGTCGTAGTAAAATTCCCTCCCCCTGAACCCATAACGTCAGAAATACTTCAATTTTTTCTGTGGGAGCTCACCCCGACCGCGCCTCAGGTCAAGCAGGGTACTTTTCACTATGTTTTTCATTATGATGTACCTAGGTGCACATCTAGGTTAGTAAAGGGATCCTTAACCTCTGATTACCCTTAACCAGGAACCATGTCTCCCCGGACTGCTAGCTAAAAAGCATTTTCCCTTTAAAAACTTTAGAGACTCACAGTAACGAATGTCCATGCATCCTCGCAAAAGCAATGAGTCTGGAATATCCAGGACACCTTGATCTGACAGTGTCATGGCAAGGTTACACGAAATGTTCAGCCCTTATTATGTGTCTTATTAAAGATCATATCCGTACCCTCTAGCTCCTTTTCCAACCTGTGTTACCACAGGCCCCCCCCCCAACCCCCATCCCCCATCCAATATAGGGCAGGGGGAGGAGAGAGAAAGGCGGAGAGACACAGAAGATGGAAAGAGGAGAAGAGGAGGACAAAAAATAATAAAAAAAAAAAAGAAGGGGGGGGGATTAAAAAGGGGTACAAAGGAGTACATCCATCAATAGGTCGAGAAGAGTCTTCTCCTGCCACCGTAGAGGTCAGGTCTAACAGTCTATAGTCACTATATAAAACATCGTTCAGGAAAGAAAAGGAGAAAATTGATACGAGAAAAAAAATCAACCGTCGGAAACAACAGTCGTCAGATATGAAGTGTGACGTTGGCACGTCAGAAATCAATCTCTCGCGCGTCCCCCTCTCCTCGCTCCCCTGGTCATCGGCGTGCGCTGTGGCCACACTACCTCTCTGTCTTCCCTGCGTCCCGACCTTCCATCCGCCACCTGTGACCAGCTCCTGCCAACGGACTCATCAGCGACAGCTCCCTCCTTCCCGTCCAGAATGTCAGCCTCATGAGCGTCATAGTCGCTATTTGGCGATTTTTCCGACCTCCCGGCATCCAGTGCACGATTTCTTTGTGACATCTGCTTGGCCTGTTGGATACTCTGCAACGCCGCTTTGTTATCAGTGAAGGAAAGCATTTCATCATCTGGGGCTCTAAATCGCAGCGTAGCAGGGAAGGCCAGCTGAAATGTAATGTTTTTCTGATATAAGAGTGTACAGGCCGGACTAAAAGCCTTCCTTTTGCGGGCTACGGTTGCAGAATAATCCCCATACAAGCGTACTCTATCTCCCTTGATCATCAAAGGTCGGCGCTGCATTTTGAATTCTCTGAATTTTCTCTCCTTCTTGTAATCAAGGAATTTGGCTATGGCCTGTATGGGGCCTTCAGATGGATCTTTAGGCGGTTCCACTCGGTGTACACGTTATATAGCGCATTTGCGTTGGAACCCAAGCACTCTGGGTAATTCTATCTCCCAAATAACGTCTAATTGTGCGGTAGAGAACGATTCCGATAGACCGACCATTCGCAAGTTGTTTCGCCTTGAGCGATTCTCCAGGTCGTCCATTTTCTCCTCAGCAGCTGCGGAATGCTTCAGTAGCGCCGCCACTTGCATCTCAAGACTGCTGATTCTGTCCTCCGCCTCTGACACTCGTCTTTCAGCCTCGGTCAGCCTTTCCCCATGCTGCTCCGTGGTACGTGTCAGGGCCGAGATAGACTAATACTGCTTCACGCAGTGTGTCCTTCAAGTCAGCTGCAATATATGGAGCGACCGCTCTGGCCAATTCCTGCACATCTATGGTACCAACCCCCTTATCAGGTATGTGGATGGTCTGGGAAGTCTGGGACCCACCGTTCGAAGCATCAGTGATACTGGTCTTGGTGACCCCTCTCTCCTCGGTCTCCTCTCTCCCCTGCTCTCACCCCTCTTCCATTGTCGCTTCTGCGGCTAGTGCTGACCTCATTTCATCCCCATCTGTGCCGCTGCTCCCGCCGGCGCCGGTGATAGGAGTTCGCGCTGTTTGTTCACCCTCCAGCGCCATTTTGGCTGGAGTCCTGCTCAGTTTTCCCTCTCGCAGCGTTCCGCCGTCTTCCTTCCCGGTGCTCCGGAAGACGTAGCGGTCTAACGTGCCTGGCATCAGGTCTGCTCCTGTTGCCTTGTATGTGGATTTCGGGTCACTGTTCTCGTTAAAGTAGTCGTTTTCTCGGCGTGGTCCTTGGGACCTTCTGTCCTATGCTTGCATCACCGCAGCGCCGGAATCGGAAGTCTCATCAAGCACCATGACAACTCATGAATTTTAAAACTATAACCGTGAACATATACATATATTATACATACAAACAGATAAATCCATATAAATTGCATTTACATGGGGAGATGGTTGGCACAATAATCAGTTGTACTAATGAAACAGAGAAGAGAGGATGGCAATTTTACCACATCGGGAGTATTTTTTCTCCATTTTTCAGTGCTCTATATGGTAAAACGAATGATGTCATTCAAAAGGACAACTCTCCCCACAAAAACAGGCTTTGATATGTTTATATTGACGGAACAATTAAAAAGTTATGGAAAATAAAAACGGTCTGGGTGGTGAAGGGGTTAATGTAATGTGTAACATCAGTGTATTCATGACATGAAATCTCTGCACATCTGTAAATAGTTACAATCCTGTAAAAGTGACTTTGTGCAATGATGAATACAGCTTGTCAATCATTGATTTTATATTAAGAACATTTGTTAATAAAAATGATCTGATTGAAAAAAAAATAGACAAGAAAATAGAAGGAGAAATATGCAAAAAACAATAGAATAAAAAAGTGAAGTGTAAAAATAATGATGTAGATAGCGGCCGAGCGTCTGTATATCAGCCATTACATAGGAGACTTCATTCCTATAGATCAAACATTACATAGGAGACATTATTCCCATAGATCAAACATTACAGAAGTTTCCAGACTCACGGCCTTTCATCATCCTACAAATGTCATAATACAGATCCCAAGCAAAATAAGATCAGCCCCATAGAGCACATTTCTGGTAAAATCCCAACAGGACTGAAGCTGCAATAGACAGGAGATCTACTGGATCTACAAACTACATGCTCATTTTCCAAAAGCTCTTAATTTAATCACCAAAGTGTTTTTATGATTTCATGTTTTGTGCTGAAACCATAGAGGTGAAACGTAATGATAGGAAATATTCTTATGGCAGTTTTTTCCTTACATTTGCTATGGCTAGGGTCACACTGGGTAATGGACCCACGTTTCCTGGCAGCAGCAAATACCGGACACCGTTAACGGCAAGCGCTGCCTGGAAATGTGTGTCCATAGAAACCCTGTGTTTACCTTGATAGCAGCCGCACACAGAGCTGAATGACGGCCGCTTTTCAGGAAAAGTTTTGGATTTTTTTCTTCATCAGTTAATTTTTTACAGACTTTTAAAGTGTTTTTAAAGTGAATTTTGGCCTGGTATGGCTTTATATTTTTTATCATATCTCGGGCTACAATTAAGATAAAGAGATGGGATAGGCATAATTTTTCTCAGAACGCTACCGGCTTTAATTTGATATGTCACAAGACTATTTTGCTTTATATTTTGTTGAGAAATCAAAATCAAAATTTTGATGTACAGTTGTGAAAAAAAGGATTGTTTTAAAATTGTGAAAAAAAGCATGTGTGTTACTTGTGTTCTTGGTTATATTTGTACAGAGATTCAATTTAGGACCTATCATATTTATATTTTTTTTTACCTTGTGTTTGTGAGTTAATTTTCACTTTTCAAATTACAACTTATTGAAGTCAACATTTATATGCAACAATAAAGAAACACAAAAAAACAAATCCCGTAAGTGCCAGGATAAATACACTTCCTCAGCATTTTCAACCTGAATGCATTGAACAAACCTAAAGAAGAAAGGTGATCATATCCTCAAGTGTGATTGAACAAGATTAAAAGAACCAGTCTTTTTAACACCTATTTATACATGTAACCATTTTTTTTATTATATCACTAAACATGTGATATATGAACTGATTAACAATAGTACAGTAGTTAAATCCTCGTTCTATAAAATATGAACTAATCAAACAATTAATTGTACGTTTTCAAAGTGGCGTTTTATCATCAATTTGTCCCTTCAAGTGGGAGAAATGTAGTCTTGTCCATCAGCGCTTACTAGCAATGGCCATTTACTTTTGTGTCAAAGAGTATGTACGGTGACGCGCACCCAAGGCTATGGGGTACTCGGCTCTCGGGCTGTCTAAAGTCAGGGAAGTCACGGGTGGCCATCCCGAAGCTGTGGCCCTGAGGGTCATCTGAAAATTGGCGGGTATTTACAGGGGATTATTCACAAGTTGTCTTTGTCGTGACGCCACCTGCTGAGTCTGGTGATGACCACCAGCGCCGCCACAGTCCTCCGGTTGTCGGTGGTATTGCGGCTTGGATGGAATAGTCCTTTTTAGGATTTGTTCCTTTCAGGGTCCCTCAGCTGAGATGGCCCTCTTTGTCCTTGCAGGCTGTCTGCCTATTTCCCTCCGACTCCTCCAACTCCGACTCACTTTCTCAACTGAGCTCTTTGGTTCCCTCTAGAGGTCGCTAAGACCCTCCCGAGGTTCCTCCCACCCACTATCCTAGTGTGTGAGTGTCTGCTCTCGGGCTCCATCTTGTGACCATTGTCCCAATTGCAGTGGAGTACTACACCGCTTTTCTGGGTGCAGTACCCCTTTTGTGGCACCTACATAGTGGGGCGCCACACTCTCCCTTGATTGTACATGCTCATCCCCGAGCATCACACTCACCCTTCGGGAAGTGAAAAAACATTTTTATATTTATGCAATCATCAACATCAATGGGTAAACTATATACAATTATGAATATTTAAGGTTTCTTCCCCGTCCGGGGAGGGGCATATCTTTAAACGTTGCATATAACACACAAATTATTCACTCTGGCCCAACGGGACCGACTTAGCATGCGGGAACAGCGGTAACCTCTAATCATACACAGTCCAGTGTGCATTATCACCGCTGGGCCGCTCTTCTCATCATTACACATAACAGGGGTCAATGTTCAGAATAAAACGTTCTCAAGGGTCTCCGGGGACACACTCTTCATTTACAGGGTTTCAAGCAAGATAAAATAAAAGGGGTATATACAGGGGAAAGCAGTGTCTCTCATCGGGAGTCCATTATTCAATAATCATCAGTCTGTTTTGGAAATGCGGATAGCGAACCATCCAAGCGGGGCATGATAGCTTTTATAGGTCACTTGTTCGCCTCTATACAAATCACGTCGGAGGTGTCCTTGTCTTAAAAACGATTCAACATCCCTCCGGGTGAAAAAGACATCGTCTAACAATCCTGGTTCTCTTATAATACCCCATCCATCTTTATGGTACACTGATATTACTGTGCCCAGTTTACGTAGTTCTATGGGTAATGGGGGCTGTGCGTGGGGTTCATCTCTTAGTCTTTTGGTTGTACGCTCCCTTTGATACCATTCCTCCCTTTCCCTGTGCCTGACTATCGGGCTCCGCTCCTCTTGGGGTGACCGGGTGCTTGGCAGGGGTTGGTATGGGGGTGGTGAGGGGCTGTGTCTATAGCGTTTGGGAATGGCACATACACATAACTCCGCAGCGCTTGCTATGTTGAGGGGTCCTTGGCGATACTGCTGCCAGGTCGTCCACCAGGCCGCTTTTGGGGTGCTTGCTCCCGAGGCTCCAGCCGGTTCCTTGTAGTCATCATCGTCATCGTTGCGTTCTTCAGGCTCCTCATATAGCTCCTCTATGTACACGTCAAGCAAAATTCTCTCTGGTGCTGATACAAATGCAGTCTCCAGCCGGGGACTGCTGCTGGCTTGGGGCGGTGATGGTGCTGGTGTCGGGGGCTCTGTCTGCGTCTTCACGTCCCGGGTCTCTGCTGGTGGTGGAAGGGAGGCTTTGTACTTCTCCACGGCTCTGACGGAGACTTGTGCTTCTTGCACCTCGCGGGCCGTCCCTCTTGCCGACAGCTCGTACATCCGCAATCCATCTCCGACACACCCATGCTATCGTCTGCTCCATCTTCTGCTGGAGCTGGTTGAAAGCTTCCCGCCAGTAGTCTGCATCCCCCTCCAGCATGAGTAGGAACCAAAGCTGCTGCATCGCCTCGCTTGGCGCAGTCCTGCTTCTCATCGCCTCGCTTGGCGCGGTCCTGCTTCTCATCGCCTCGCTTGGCACGATCCTGCTTCTCAAGCTTGCAGACGACATCTCTCCATCGGGGTGCTGCCATGCTGCCGGGTACTAAGGAGTCTGATGGAGTCTGTCCTTCTCTTCCGGTTTGTACAGCGATGGCAATTGGGGCGGCCACACTTTTTCGCACCTCTTGCCAGGCCCTCCTTCTTCTAGGGGCTGAAGCACTCCCCCGAGCCTGCACATGTTGTTTACTCCATGGCGTCTACGCCATCTTGAGTCCCCACGCAGCAATGGCGGGAATCCATCTTGGCACCGAGCAAAGTCAGAAAAGTCAATAAAAGTCAATTTTAAGTCCAATTCAAAGCACACAGTACCCGGTGGTAATGGGCACGGGATCCTGTTCGTGACGCCAGAAATTGACGCGCACCCAGGGCTATGGGGTACTCGGCTCGCGGGCTGTCTTCAGTCAAGGAAGTCACGGGTGGCCATCCCGAAGCCGTGGCCCTGGGGGTCATCTGAAAATTAGGGAATATTTACTGGGGATTATTTACAAGTTGTCTTTGTCGTGACGCCACCTGCTGACCAGCGCCACCACAGTCCTCTGATGGTCAGTGGTATTGCGGCTTGGATGGAATAGTCCCCACAGGCTGGACTGGACCACCTGGACAGTGATGCTGTAAAGCAAACAGTTTATATTTGAAAGGATGCAGCAGAGTCAAAGCTTCACTTCACCGGGTAACTTTACTTGAACACTTTCTTTCAGCTTACAGTTCAACAGTTCGTTAGATGGTATACTGGCAAATGCTCCAGGCTGCAATTGGGATGTCTGGCTTGAAATGGAACCCTCCTTTATGAATTTTAGGCCTGACAGTTTTCCTTTAATGCCTCCTATCCCCATCTCATTTACCCATTTACTTACCTGTGATGAGGTTGTACTGGTTTTTGTACTGGTCTTTGTACTGCTCATTGTTTTTGCCTTTTGATTCTCCATCTGCCATTACCAAATGAGAATCGGCAGAAGATGTTCTGATCTGAATCCGCAATCCTTCGTTTACGGATTTCGGTGAAGGACAGGACACCTTGCATTATGTCTGATGTCATTATTGGTGGCTGCGGAGGGAAGAGACATGAATCGGTGTTCATAAAGAAGACACACAATAGAATAACTGTACTGCTGACACCATCTTCTCTGGATTATACTCACAGATGGTGGTATGAATGGTGGACGAGCTCTGCCTCTCTCCATTTCTCTCCAGTTGATCTCAGCGAATATTGGATGATCCCTGATCTTGCTCGCAAATAGCGAATAACCTTCCCAGTTGATCCGCTTGAAAAATGGATGATCCCTGATGTTGTTTCTAAAGTCTTTCCGTCTCTCCAGTGACTTATCCAAGAGCTGGAAACAAAATGAAGCTTAGTATTTAGTCCAGTCATTTTCCATTTTTATTGTTGTGTTATCATTATATTGAGCCACTTTATGACTGAGATGTGTCTTTATACTCACCCCTTTATGATAGATTTAAGTTGAGGGTGCATGTCTCTTGGGAAGACGGGATCATCACTGGTCAGTAAATTTCTCCCCTTAGATGTAAAGTATGGATAACTGCCCGTTGCCATCTCATACAGCATCACACCAGCAGAGTACCAGTCCGCAGATGTGTCATAGAGCTTTACTTGAAGAATCTGAAAAGACGCAAAGAAGACAATAAGAACATTGTCCAGACAGCAGAAGACATGGAGATGTCCAGCCTTGTACACAGTGATAACTTAATGATATGTGTATGATTTCTCACCTCAGGAGCGTTGTATGGATAGGTTCCGACCCGTCGTGAAGACTCGGTATCACCAAAGATGTTAATCATGGACAGACCGAAATCAGTGATCTTCCAAGTGCCCAGTGGACTCCAGCAAAATATTATCTGGTTTAAGGTCTCTGGTAGAGGAAAAAGCTTATAAAATACCAAATGTATTATATTAGCTGGACTGAAGACCACATTGTGGCCTGAGATAAGTGTCTATAGAGGGCATTAGGATGAGGACATAAGAGTATTTATACTAACAGAAGACTTGCTGCACCTACCTGTGGATGATGCCTTTGCTGTGTAGGTATTGGAGTCCACAGATCATCTCAGCTGCCATTAATCTAATGAGAAAAAAAATAAAACCATCAAAATCCAATATTTCATCCACTAAACTAAGAGACTGATCTTTATATATAATTGACCTATCCCGTCCATCATCAACTTACACCGTCAAAGTGTACTCCTATCCTCTGATTACAAGTTCCGGTCACCATATTCAGATACCTAAGTGATGGGTATCCGAATATGGCAACCACTGGCAGCAGAAGTGACAAACGAAACCGACACTGAATATGTCGCCCCACCCAACCACCACTTCCCTCGGCCTCTCCCTCCTGCGGCACGCCTCCGACTCACCTCTCTGCCTCTGATTACTTACAGGAGCTGTGGTGATGTCACGGTTATGACGCAGTCACAGATCACATTACCATCACATCAGCAAAGGTCCTTTAGCAAACACAGAGTCGAGAGCAGGTACAGACAGCATCTCCCCCGATGTTAGCATGCTCTGCTCCCCTCCACCAGTTCCTGGTCTCCGCACACCCTGCTCCCCGCACAACCTGCTCCCCGCACACCCTGCTCCCCGCACACCCTGCTCCCCTCCCCTCTGCTGGTTCCAGTCTCTGCATGCTCCGCTCCCCTCCCTCGGTCCTGGTCTCCACACGTTCCCCTTCCCCAAGCTCGGTCTCAGCATGCTCCCCTCCCACGGTCTCTGAAAGCTCCCCTCCCCCGATTACAGTCTCCCCTCCCCTGGTCTCCACATGCTTCGGTCCCCTACCCTAGTCTCCACACACTCTGCTCCCCTCACCCGATCTCCGCATGCTCTCCTTCCCCCTTCCGGTCTCTACACGCTAACCTCCCCTCTCCCAGTCTCTGCACACTCCCCTCTCCCGGTCTCCGAACAAGATAGGGGGGGAAGAGAAAGTGCCCACAGGGTGAGCAGAGAGCGAGCACAGGGGGCAGAGAGAGACTGCACAGGGGGAGTAAAGAGAGAGCACACAGGTGAAGAGAGACAGCACAAAGGGTGAGAAAACAGCACACAGGGGGGAGAGTCCACAGGAGGAAGACAAATCTAAGCAGAGAAAACACAATTGGAAAAAACAGCACAGGGGTGGAGAGAGCACAGGGGCAAGAAAGACAGCGCACAGGGAGACAGCTCTAAGGAGAGAGAGAGCACACAGAGGGGCAGGGAGAGTGCACAGTGGAGCAGAGAGAGCACATTGGGGAGAGAGAGCGCACAGGGGAAGTAGAGAGAGAGTGTATGGGGGCAAAGAGAGTGCACAGGAAGGGGGCAGAGAGAGCACTAGGAAGCAGAGAGAGTGCACAGGGGGACAGAGATAGCACACAGGCAATGGAGAGAGCACATGAGAGGAGAAGACAGCACACAGATCAAAGGAGAGTGCACAGGGGCAAGAGAGACAGCACACGGGGGTAAAGAATGGACAGGGGGCGAGCGCACAGGGAGGTGGAGAGACAGCCGCCATCCCTAGTACCACAGAGCCCACCACATTGTGATGTCACTGCCCTGCCCATGCTATAGCATCAGGCCTACATCTAGTAATGACATAAATCCGAATATGCCGGACAACCATCGTCTTCATTTAACTTATGACGCTTTGTCTTACCTGATGACTGTAGTGGGCAACGGGCCATTATTTGTTATGCAGTTTCTAAGGGTTCCTGCACTGACATATTCCATTACATAGAATACGTGGTCCTGTAATAAAATAGAGATGATAATAGGGGTTAATGGAATATTCTAGATATGGGGCAATGGTTCCAATCAATGTTCTTCTAGGTCACATCTAATATATAAAGCTGAATGTATATATGTGTGTATGTAACATAGCCCCGCCTCTCTGGTAGCCACAACCCATTTATAGCCCCGTCCCTCCACATAGCCACAAATAGCTCCACCCCCTCCCCCTCCTCGCGGCCTGTTCAAGATTTGGAACTACACTGAAAGGAAATATCAAGAATGTCGTTTACCAAAAGGCTCTTGAATGAGTTACAAATAACATATTATGCATTACTTGGGTAATCATTTAGTTAATTTGTGTTGTAAATCTGTAAGGTTGAATATACAGTATGCTCTACAGCTAGTCTATATATATAATTGCCTTGAGGCATCTGTCATCCACTTCTGGCATAATCGTATCCTCCTATCTCATTGCCCATGTGCAGGGCTTGTGTTGAGTCAAGATATCAGTCAACATTACTAATTTGCATGCACATGCAAATTAGCCATGTGGAGGTGCCAGGCAGGCTTGGTGTCAGGACCTGTGACGATGTTATGGGCAGAGCCAAGTGCAAGTGACTGATCACATGATTGTGACATCCCCACAGGTCCTTTTAAAACATGAGCCGTCCCACCCAGCAGCCTATGTGCCTCCCAGCAGTCTGTCCTCCCATCCCAGCTGCCTGTGCTCCCATCCCAGCTGCCTGTGCTCCCATCCCAGCTGCCTGTGCTCCCATCCCAGCTGCCTGTGCTCCCATCCCAGCTGCCTGTGCCCCCTCCCAGCTGCCTGTGCCCCCACTGCAGCCTGTGTCCCCACTGCAGCCTGTGTGAACCCACCCCAGCAGTGTAAGTGCCCCATCCCAGCCTATATGCCTTCATCCCAGCAGTGTATGTGACCCCATCTTAGCAGCCTACATGCCCCCACCCAAGCAGCCTATGTGCTCTCCAGCCTATGTGCCCCCATCCCAGCCTATGTGCCCCCCAACAGCCTGTGCCCCCACCCCAGCCTATGTGCCCAACAAGAGTGTATGTGCCTCCCAGGCCCAGCAGCCTTTATGTTGCCCACATAAGCCTATGTACACTCACTCCAGCAGCCTATGTGCACCCACCCCAGCCTATGTGCCCCTCAGCAGCCTGTGTGACTCCCACCCAGTAGTGTATGTGCCCTCATTCCAGCCAATGTGCTCCCATCCCAGCAGCCTATCTGCCCCCACCCCAGCAGTGTATGTGCCCCCATCCCAGCCTATATTCCTCATTCCAGCGGTATACGTGCCCCTATCCCATCCTATGTGCCTCCATCCCAACAGTGTATGTGCCCTTATCCCAGCAGTGTATGTGCCCCCATCCCAGCCTATGTGCCCCCACCCCAGCAGTGTATGTGCCTCTCCCTATCAATGTATATGACCCTATCTCAGCAGCCTATGTGCTCCCACTCCAACAGTGTATGTGCTTCCCCCAAGCAATGTATGTGATCCCATCCCACCAGCCTATATGCCCACACTCCAGCAGTCTAGTGTTACCTTTTACATACTTTGTTTTCATTTTACTTTTGCCCCAGGAGAGGGGCGACGCACAGAGGGGATAAGACAGCATAAGGGAGAGACAGCACCCAGGGGGAGGAGAGAGCACGCAGTGGGAAGGGAGACAGCAAACAGGGGAGAAGAACACTACACAGGGGGAGAAGACAGCACACAGGGGGAGACAGACAGCACACAGGAGGAGACAGACAGCACACATGGGTGAGAGACAGCACACAGGGGAAAGAGTGCACAGGGGGAAGACAATTCAAAGGAGAGAATACATAAGGGGAGAAGACAGCACAAGAGTGGAGAGAGCACGAGGGAAGAAAGACAGCACACAGGGAGGAGACAGCTTAAAAGAAAGAACACCAAGGGGAGAAGATAGCACAGGGGGGAAAGAGATGGCCACCACCCCTATCATGACATCACCGCCCTCCCGATGCCATAGCGTCGGGTCTGCATCTAGTCTATATGATAATTACTATGGATGTGAACTAGATGTCTATTGTGCACAGACTGACACATAGATTAGCATCGTTTAAGACATAGATGACACAGAACTACTGTATTACGAGCCCCCTACCTGAGTCTGGAAGGCGGCATGAGCCCGAGTAATGAATAGACTCTTTCTTGTCATCTTCAGGACCTCTCGCTCTGTCAGGACATCATCTTCTAGGCCATGGAGAAGGTACCTCTTCTTAACCATCTTCACTGCCACTTGTTCTTGGCTGGCTAGATGTATGGCCAATATCTCACCTCACCGTGGCCGGGACTCCGAGGGACAGGCGTTTCTTCTTCCTCCTTGTCACGGGAACCGCGCCTGCCGGAAGTGGGGCCCGGTGGTCCAGATACAAAAAGAGAGTTGGCTGAACAGTTAAGGGGTTAATTGTTTCGTGACGCCACCTGTGAGTGTTCCGGTGATGTCTACCGGCGCTGCTTGGGCCTCTGGGGGATGGAATGTAGCAAGATGGAACGCTCCCCACAGACTGAGCGGGAGTCCCCGGGGCCAGGAGCTGCGCAAGATGTTGTGAGGCAGCTGCTGTTACCTTTTAGTATGCGGAGATAGACAGTTTATAAAAAGGCACGGACACCTTTAGTCTCTAACGGGTAGTTTACTGCAACCAACATGTGATACATGGCATACAGTTCATGGGTAACGGACCGGGTGGACTCAGCAATGACCAGTGTTTCTCAGAGCTCCGCGGTGTTCCTCCATTCTAAGTTAGTTGTGTTGCCGAGGTTGCCTTGAGATGCCAGATCGGGTACAAGGAGGCTGCTTCAATTGCCCTACCGGGGAATTCTGGCCGGATTTGTGGGGAGCCTTGGGTCCTTTGGTGGGTACTCCGCTGGCTAGACAACTCTGTGTGTGCGGCGGTTGTGGGGTGCTCCTGTAAAGCGGTCCCTCCACTCCTGGTTTGCATGGCAGTGATAAACGACTTCCAGCTTCGGAACCAGTAATCCGGTTGTAAGTGGGCTCGGGGATGTTTTTGACCCGTATGCATTCGCCCAGAGTTTGGTTGTTGAGGCACCGGAGTAATGGCGCCCAACCGGGGTGACGGCCAGGGGGCTGCACGGAACTGTGCAGGCCCCTCTCCTAGGTTGCAGAGCTTGTCCTTTCTGCTCCCTTCTCCTACGTTGCTTTTTCAGTTCTCCTCTACACTCTACCACTACACTCTGCCCACCAGGACCTTATTGGCCCTCTATGCTGATGTGCATATAGGGTATGGAGCTCTGAGTTTTAACGGTGTCATTGCTTAGTCAGAGAATATTGCTGCTACTGTCTTGGCTGCAATACCCTCCTGTGACGCACTCGTTGCGGGCCGCCACAGCCAACATGACCTGGAGGACACAGAGCATTAGAACTGGAGGAAAGGCCTGTCCTGCCATGAGATGTGATGAGAAGATATGAAGTAGGAGGAAGGCTCCTAGAGTCATATTACTGCTCCACATCACACCCATGAGGAAGACCTCACCACAATTCCTAGTACTTACTTTACCATAAGCGCCCTCTCCAATGATTCTGTGGAATATGAAGCTCTCCAGTCCCGTCACAATGAAGCGAGATTTAGCTGAGGTTGTATCTGGTGGAAAGAACAGAAATACAATGTGAGATATCCAATATCTGTATGTGAACATAATATTTTATGCAACACAATCTCCATATTGTTGCATTATCTGACTTCTTATATAGACTTCAACTTTCATTGTTCATTTGATTTGTCTTTATTCCTCTATTAAATATCACAATCTTTGCTCTAATTTAGCTTTCTGGAAAAATCAACCACAGCAGTACTGTATGTAAGTAAATGTGCCATTGCAAACCCAAAGCAACAGACTTTCTCCGAAAATATATTGTAGAGAAGCTTTTTAATATTACCAATAACTCACATGCTTTTCAATATAAATTATGAATTTAATTATTAAAAATTTGGTTTGATTAGATCTCATATTATGTATTATGATTGGCTTATAGTCTATGTCTTGCTAAATTCTTAATGGTTATTTTCTAGTGTTGATCGAATAGTAAAATATTCGAGTTTGAATTATTCGTACCGAATACCAAGAGCTATTCCAGTATTCATCACAAATAACAAACCTAATGCAAGTCAATGGGGAATTCGAGAAATCTTCCAGAAAATCCTTGAGTTCCTCATTGACTTGTAGTAAGTTTGTTATTTGTTACGAATACTAGAATAGTAACAGGTATTCGGTACAATTAATCTGAACTAAAATATTGAGTAGTGACTATACTTAGGCTCATGTAATATGTGCCACTCCCTCGCCCACATCTCAGCGCCAGCTTCAGTGCTGAGAGGTGATAGACAGGGGGATGCAGTGCATATTACATGAGCCTAATGAGCGGGGGCACGTGACCTCCCACTGCCATTGCAGTCTGCTCCAGCCCGCTCCAGCGCTGCCCGGCCAGTTGTATTTCAAAGTACAGGAACAGCGCAGCTCCTCTGCCACTGACAGGAGCCAGCTGTTTCTCTGCAGGGCGGTTGGGCCCCCAACCTTGCAGGGCCCTGTGGCAGTCGCGACCTCTGCAATTTCGGAAGTTACGCCCCTGTGTAAGGGGCTTCATACAAATACCATTACTGGAGCCCACCATATTTCTGCAGTAACAATGTAATATTTCTATATAATGCAAATGTGGCCTCCTACAGGAATTACAACACAGGGGTAAACAATATTAGGGTTGTTCAAAAGAGAAACAACCATGTAATCCTAATAAGTGGGGTCATATAAAGACCGAAAATCCTGTCATTGACTACAATAAGGGCTATTGGCTCTCGGGGTCTTTTATCTGCACTTACCTGACAGCTGGTCAGTGTTGGTTTGTGGGGGGACACTGAATCCATCAACATATCTGTCCCCCGCCTCTCCCCTGTTCCTCTTTCTCCTGATCTGGTGTTTATCGGGCTCTCAGGTCTATTAGAAGCTTTGATAATGATGGAGTCATCCCCTTCACTCTGCGATGTTATTCTCTTTATTTGCAGTATATTTAGGGGTATAAAAGAGAAACAACCATGTAATCCCGATAAGTGGGTCCTTTAAAGGTGGAAAATGCTGTCATTAACTACAATGGGGGCTATTGGCTCACAGGCTCTCAGGATTTACCACAATCTAAATATGAATAGGGCTTCTCTCTTGTGTGTATTTTCATATGTACGGTATATCAACGTGTGCCTTTACAGTAAAACATTTACCACAATGGGGGCTATAGGCTCTCAGGATCTGTTATCTGCACTTACCTGACAGCTGCTTAGTGTTAGTATGTGGGGGAACTGAATCCATCCGCAGATCTGTCCCCCGCCTCTTCTTCTTCCCTGGACCTCTTTCTCCTGATTTTGTCCTCTGTCGGGTCCCCAGGTCCTTTGGAAGCTTTGACAGTGATGGAGTCACTTTCCTCACTCTGCAATGTTCTTCTCTTTTTTTGCACTTCATCTATTTGTGGTAAAAGCTATATTTAGGGGTATAAAAGAGAAACAACCATGTAATCCCAATAAGTGGGATCATATAAAGACCGAAAATCCTGTCATTGACTACAATGGGGGCTATTGGCTCACAGTCTCTCAGGATTTACCACTATCTAAACATGAATAGGGCTTCTCTCTTGTGTGTATTTTCATATGTATGTCAACATGTGCCTTTACACTAAAACATTTACCGCAATGGGGGCTATATGCTCTCAGGATCTGTTATCTGCACTTACCTGACAGCTGCTCAGTGTTAGTATGTGGGGGAAACTGAATCCATCCGCAGATCTGTCCCCCGCCTCTTCTTCTTCCCTGGACCTCTTTCTCCTGATCTTGTCCTCTGTCGGGCCCCCAGGTCCTTTGGAAGCTTTGATAATGATGGAGTCACCTTCCTCACTCTGCAATGTTCTTCTCTTTTTTTTGCACTTCATCTATTTGTGGTAAAAGCTATATTTAGGGGTATAAAAGAGAAACAACCATGTAATCCCAATAAGTGGGGTCCTTTAAAGGTGGAAAATCCGGTCATTGACTACAATGGGGGCTATTGGCTTACAGGCTCTCAGGATTTACCACAATCTAAATATGAATAGGGCTTCTCTCTTGTGTGTATTTTCATATGTATGTCAACGAGTGCCTTTACAGTAAAACATTTACCACAATGGGGGCTATATGCTCTCAGGATCTGTTGTCTGCACTTACCTGACAGCTGCTCAGTGTTAGTATGTGGGGGATACTGAATCCATCCACAGATCTGTCGCAGATCTAAAGGTGGAAAATCCTGTCATTGACTACAATGGGGGCTATTGGCTCTCAGGATCTGTTATCTGCACTTACCTGACAGCTGCTCAGTGTTAGTATGTGGGGGAAACTGAATCCATCCGCAGATCTGTCCCCCGCCTCTTCTTCTTCCCTGGACCTCTTTCTCCTGATCTTGTCCTCTGTCGGGCCCCCAGGTCCTTTGGAAGCTTTGATAATGATGGAGTCACCTTCCTCACTCTGCAATGTTCTTCTCTTTTTTTTGCACTTCATCTATTTGTGGTAAAAGCTATATTTAGGGGTATAAAAGAGAAACAACCATGTAATCCCAATAAGTGGGGTCCTTTAAAGGTGGAAAATCCGGTCATTGACTACAATGGGGGCTATTGGCTTACAGGCTCTCAGGATTTACCACAATCTAAATATGAATAGGGCTTCTCTCTTGTGTGTATTTTCATATGTATGTCAACGAGTGCCTTTACAGTAAAACATTTACCACAATGGGGGCTATATGCTCTCAGGATCTGTTGTCTGCACTTACCTGACAGCTGCTCAGTGTTAGTATGTGGGGGATACTGAATCCATCCACAGATCTGTCGCAGATCTAAAGGTGGAAAATCCTGTCATTGACTACAATGGGGGCTATTGGCTCTCAGGATCTGTTATCTGCACTTACCTGACAGATACTCAGTCTCAGTATTCAGGGACACACTGGATCACACTAGTTTTCTATGAAGGACCAGTCTATCATAAAAAAAATGCCATACAGTATAAGAACACCCCCTTGGTTTCAGATCTGGCTGAGTGGGGTTGCTATTGGGATCAGTTGACCCAGTTCTCACTCTAGTCTAAAATATACCTCTTCCTGCCTGTTTTTTTTTTTTGTTAAATATCTTTTTCTAAACATAGCATAAATCACAAATAACACAGTAATGTGACATTACCAAATCGCACAGTTTACATTTTCATTTCCATAAAATAGGTAAAACAGCAAAAGAAAACAAATCCAAAGAATAAAAATAAAATAATAATGAAAGTCTTCCCACCGATCTGAGAGTATAACACTCTATAAATTCTATAGGCTTAAAGCCTAAGAGCCTTGTCGGTGATCTCCCTAGTAAGCATAAATTTGATCCCCCCAAACTGTGAGGGGTAACATGTCGTTATTAATGAATTCAAATATATCAAATTCAAACATATCAATTATGTCAAAAACATGAAATCTAGGAATCCCTAAATCTTTGGGACCCTAACAACAAATAAAATTCTTAAGATAACTTTCATAAGCTCGTATCAAGGCCTGGCCAACCTATCGGTAGACGCAGGTCAGCTCATCCAGGGGGAGGTAAAGGTATAGGAAGAGAATGAAGAGAGAACAGAGAGGGAAAAAACACAAAATCAGAGAAATGTGAAGTAAATCAGTATAGGAAAAGAAAAAAAAGGGGGGCAGGGGTTTCCTTCCTATTTTCACAGTTGATGTTCTCCACTGCGATCTGGTCGTTTCCTCTTCTATAGTCTAGTGATGTTTAGAGTATTCCTCACTTCGATCTGGTCAACTTCCCTCTCTTCTATATCTTGAACGACTGCAGACCTGAAAAATACAAAAAGGTATCTTTTAGTACAACAGAGAGAGAGCGCACAGGAGGAAGAGAGATTGTGAATATTTACCCAATTCTTGTGAAACGACGCCTTGTTCTCTCCACCCTCTGCATAATCATCCATTTTATTTTAGATCCACCTAAAAAGTAAGAGTCCATCGTTAATCCAAAATTATCTTTAAAAATTACTTTATTTAATTATTTTTTTTAAACATTGGAGCTCCCCTACAACTGACCACATTTTGGACGTACCAAAAATAAGACTACAGTCGTCCGACTCTTGTACCCCTGGTGGTGGCCAGACCAGTGAGGCGCCACAAAACCAGTTATAATGACCGACACGGATTGTTTTTTATTTTCAATGGCTGAACATTTTATTTGTATTCATTGCTGCTGGTTTTCTCTCATTTTTATAGTCTTTTGATGTTCACAGTGTTCTCCACTGCTATGAGGCTACATTTCCTTTCTTTATAGTCTTTCAATGTTCACACTATCCTTCACTGCGATGAGGTCAAATCTCCTCTCTTCAGTATCTTCAATTACTGCAGACCTGAAAAATACAAAAAGGTATCTTTTAGTACAACAGAGAGCGCACAGGAGGAAGAGAGATTGTGAATATTTACCCAATTCTTGTGAAACGACGCCTTATTCTCTCCACCCTCTGCATAATCGTCCATTTTATTTTAGATCCACCTAAAAAGTAAGAGTCATAGTTAATACAAAATTATCTTTAAAAATTACTCTATTTAATTATTTTTTTTAAATATTGGAGCTCCCCTACAACTGACCACATTTTGGACGTACCAAAAATAAGACTACAGTCGTCCGAATCTTGTGTACCCCTGGTGGTGGCCAGACCAGTGAGGCCCCAAAAAACCAGTAATAATGACCGACACGGATGTTTTTTATTTTCTAATGCTTAATTTTATTGTTATTTATTATTGCTGCTGGTGTTTAGTCTTGTGATGTTCACAGTTGATGTTCTCCACTGCGATCTGGTCGTTTCCTCTTCTATAGTCTAGTGATGTTTAGAGTATTCCTCACTTCGATCTGGTCAACTTCCCTCTCTTCTATATCTTGAACGACTGCAGACCTGAAAAATACAAAAAGGTATCTTTTAGTACAATAGAGAGAGAGCGCACAGGAGGAAGAGAGATTGTGAATATTTACCCAATTCTTGTGAAACGACGCCTTATTCTCTCCACCCTCTGCATAATCGTCCATTTTATTTTAGATCCACCTAAAAAGTAAGAGTCCATAGTTAATCCAAAATTATCTTTAAAAATTACTCTATTTAATTATTTTTTTTAAAACATTGGAGCTCCCCTACAACTGACCACATTTTGGACGTACCAAAAATAAGACTACAGTCGTCCGAATCTTGTACCCCTGGTGGTGGCCAGACCAGTGAGGCCCCACAAAACCAGTAATAATGACCGACACGGATGTTTTTTATTTTCTAATGCTTAATTTTATTGTTATTTATTATTGCTGCTGGTGTTTAGTCTTGTGATGTTCACAGTTGATGTTCTCCACTGCGATCTGGTCGTTTCCTCTTCTATAGTCTAGTGATGTTTAGAGTATTCCTCACTTCGATCTGGTCAACTTCCCACTCTTCTATATCTTGAACGACTGCAGACCTGAAAAATACAAAAAGGTATCTTTTAGTACAATAGAGAGAGAGCGCACAGGAGGAAGAGAGATTGTGAATATTTACCCAATTCTTGTGAAACGACGCCTTATTCTCTCCACCCTCTGCATAATCGTCCCATTTTATTTTAGATCCACCTAAAAAGTAAGAGTCCATAGTTAATCCAAAATTATCTTTAAAAATTACTTTATTTAATTATTTTTTTTAAACATTGGAGCTCCCCTACAACTGACCACATTTTGGACGTACCAAAAATAAGACTACAGTCGTCCGAATCTTGTACCCCTGGTGGTGGCCAGACTAGTGAGGCCCCACAAAACCAGTAATAATGACCGACACGGATGTTTTTTATTTTCTAATCTTTAATTTTATTGTTATTTATTGCTGCTGGTGTTTAGTCTTGTGATGTTCACAGTTGATGTTCTCCACTGCGATCTGGTCCTTTCCTCTTCTATAGTCTAGTGATGTTTAGAGTATTCCTCACTTCGATCTGGTCAACTTCCCTCTCTTCTATATCTTGAACGACTGTAGACCTGAAAAATACAAAAAGGTATCTTTTAGTACAACAGAGAGAGAGCGCACAGGAGGAAGAGAGATTGTGAATATTTACCCAATTCTTGTGAAATGGCGCCTTATTCTCTCCACCCTCTGCATAATCGTCCATTTTATTTTAGATCCACCTAAAAAGTAAGAGTCCATAGTTAATCCAAAATTATCTTTAAAAATTACTTTATTTAATTATTTTTTTTAAACATTGGAGCTCCCCTACAACTGACCACATTTTGGACGTACCAAGAATAAGACTACAGTCGTCCGACTCTTGTACCCCTGGTGGTGGCCAGACCAGTGAGGCGCCACAAAACCAGTTATAATGACCGACACGGATGTTTTTTATTTTCTAATGGCTGAACATTTTATTTGTATTCATTGCTGCTGCTTTTCTCTCATTTTTATAGTCTTTTGATGTTCACAGTGTTCTCCACTGCTATGAGGCTACATTTCCTTTCTTTATAGTCTTTCAATGTTCACACTATCCTTCACTGCGATGAGGTCAAGTCTCCTCTCTTCAGTATCTTCAATTACTGCAGACCTGAAAAATACAAAAAGGTATCTTTTAGTACAACAGAGAGAGAGCGCACAGGAGGAAGAGAGATTGTGAATATTTACCCAATTCTTGTGAAACGACGCCTTATTCTCTCCACCCTCTGCGTAATCGTCCATTTTATTTTAGATCCACCTAAAAAGTAAGAGTCCATAGTTAATCCAAAATTATCTTTCAAAAATACTCTATTTAATTATTTTTTTTAAACATTGGAGCTCCCCTACAACTGACCACATTTTGGACGTACCAAAAATAAGACTACAGTCGTCCGACTCTTGTACCCCTGGTGGTGGCCAGACCAGTGAGGCGCCACAAAACCAGTTGTAATGACCGATACGGTTGTTTTTTATTTTCTAATGGCTGAACATTTTATTTGTATTCATGCTGCTGGTTTTCTCTCATTTTTATAGTCTTTTGATGTTCACAGTGTTCTCCACTGCTATGAGGCTACATTTCCTTTCTTTATAGTCTTTCAATGTTCACACTATCCTTCACTGCGATGAGGTCAAATCTCCTCTCTTCAGTATCTTCAATTACTGCAGACCTGAAAAATACAAAAAGGTATTTTTAGTACAACAGAGAGCGCACAGGAGGAAGGAGATTGTGAATATTTACCCAATTCTTGTGAAACGACGCCTTATTCTCTCCACCCTCTGCATAATCGTCCATTTTATTTAGATCCACCTAAAAAGTAAGAGTCCATAGTTAATCAAAATTATCTTTAAAAATTACTTATTTAATTATTTTTTTTAAACATTGGAGCTCCCCTACAACTGACCACATTTTGGAGTACCAAAAATAAGACTACAGTCGTCCGATCTTGTACCCCTGGTGGTGGCCAGACAGTGAGGCCCCACAAAACCAGTAATAATGACCGACACGGATGTTTTTTATTTTCTAATGCTTAATTTTATTGTTATTTATATTGTGCTGGTGTTTAGTCTTGTGATGTTCACAGTTGATGTTCTCCACTGCGATCTGGCGTTTCCTCTTCTATAGTCTAGTGATGTTTAGAGTATTCCTCACTTCGATCTGGTCAACTTCCCCTTTCTATATCTTGAACGACTGCAGACCTGAAAAATACAAAAAGGTATCTTTTAGTACAACAGAGAGAGAGCGCACAGGAGGAAGAGAGATTGTGAATATTTACCCAATTCTTGTGAAATGGCGCCTTATTCTCTCCACCCTCTGCATAATCGTCCATTTTATTTTAGATTCACCAAAAAGTAAGAGTCCATAGTTAATCCAAAATTATCTTTAAAAATTACTTTTTATTTTTTTTTAAACATTGGAGCTCCCCTACAACTGACCACATTTTGGACGTACCAAAAATAAGACTACAGTCGTCGACTCTTGTACCCTGGTGGTGGCCAGACCAGTGAGGCCCAAAACCAGTGTAATGACCGATACGGTTGTTTTTTATTTTCTAATGCTGAACATTTTATTTGTTCATTGCTGCTGGTTTTTTTAGTCTTTGATGTTCACAGCCACTTGAGTCTTTCTCATGTCGTTCACCAGGTAAATTCCTCTCTTCATATCTTAATTACTGCAGACCTGAAAAATACAAAAAGGTATTTTTAGTACAACAGAGAGAGAGCGCACAGGGGAAGAGAGATTGTGAATATTTACCATTCTTGTGAACGCGCATTCCTCCACCCTCTGCATAATCGTCCATTTATTTTAGATTCACCTAAAAAAGTAAGAAGTCCAATAGTGTAATCACAAATTTATCTTTAAAAATTTACTTTAATTAATATTTTTTTAACATTGGGGCTCCCTACAACTGACCATTTTGGACGTACCAAGAATAAGATCAGTCATCCGACCTCTTGTACCCTGGTGGTGGCCAGACCGTGAGGCCCACAAAACCAGTAATAATGGACCGACACGGATGTTTTTTTATTTTCTAATGCCTAACTTTTATTGTTCATTGTCTGCTGCTTCATGTTCTAGTCTTGTGATGTTCACAGTGATTCTCCACTGCTATGACTGACATTTCCTTTCTTATAGTCTCGTGATGTTCCAGCTATCCGTTCACTGCGATGCATGGTCAACGTCTCCTCTCTTCAGTATCTAGACTGTACTGCAGGACTGAAAAATCAAAAGGTATCTTTTAGTACAACAGAGAGAAGCGCACAGGAGGAAGAGAGATTGTGAATATTTACCCAATTCTTGTGAAACGACGCCTTATTCTCCACCCTTGCGTAATCGTCCATTTTATTTTAGATCCACCTAAAAAGTAAGAGTCCATAGTTAATCCAAAATTATCTTTCAAAAATACTCTATTAATTATTTTTTTTTAAACATTGGAGTCCCCTACAAACTGACCACATTTTGGACGTACCAAAAATAAGACTACAGTAATACCGACTCTTGTACCCTGGTGGTGGCCAACCAGTGAGGCGCCACAAACGTTAATGACCGATACGGATGTTTTTATTTTCTAATGGCTGAACATTTTATTTGTATTCATTGCTGCTGTTTTCTCTCATTTTTATAGTCTTTTGATGTTCACAGTGTTCTCCACTGCTATGAGGCTACATTTCCTTTCTTTATAGTCTTTCAATGTTCACACTATCCTTCACTGCGATGAGGTCAAATCTCCTCTCTTCAGTATCTTCAATTACTGCAGACCTGAAAAATACAAAAAGGTATATTTTAGTACAACGAGAGAGCGCACAGGAGGAAGAGAGATTGTGAATATTTACCCAATTCTTGTGAAACGACGCCTTATTCTCTCCACCCTCTGCATAATCGTCCATTTTATTTTAGATCCACCTAAAAAGTAAGAGTCCATAGTTAATCCAAAATTATCTTTAAAAATTACTGTATTTAATTATTTTTTTTAAACATTGGAGCTCCCCTACAACTGACCACATTTTGGACGTACCAAAAATAAGACTACAGTCGTCCGACATCTTGTACCCCTGGTGGTGGCCAGACCAGTGAGGCCCCACAAAACCAGTAATAATGACCGACACGGATGTTTTTTATTTTCTAATGCTTAATTTTATTGTTATTTATTATTGCTGCTGGTGTTTAGTCTTGTGATGTTCACAGTTGATGTTCTCCACTGCGATCTGGTCGTTTCCTCTTCTATAGTCTAGTGATGTTTAGAGTATTCCTCACTTCGATCTGGTCAACTTCCCTCTCTTCTATATCTTGAACGACTGCAGACCTGAAAAATACAAAAAGGTATCTTTTAGTACAACAGAGAGAGAGCGCACAGGAGGAAAGAGAAATTTTGAATATTTACCCAATTCTTGTGAAATGGCGCCTTATTCTCTCCACCCTCTGCATAATCGTCCATTTTATTTTAGATCACCAAAAAAGTAAGAGTCCATAGTTAATCCAAAATTATCTTTAAAAATTATCTTTATTATTTTTTTAAACATTGGAGCTCCCCTACAACTGACCACATTTTGGACGTACCAAAAATAAGACTACAGTCGTCTCGACTCTTGTACCCCTGGTGGTGGCCAGACCAGTGAGGCCCCATAAAACCAGTTTAATGACCGAACGGATGTTTTTTATTTTCTAATGCTGAACATTTTATTTGTATTCATTGCTGCTGGTTTTTCTCTCGATTTCATGTTCTCATGCGATGTCAAATTGTTCTCCAACTTGATTATGCAGCCCAAATACCAAATTTCTTTTAGTCATCAATGTTAACTACTTCACTGGAGAGGTAAATTACTCAATTCTTCAGATCTTCAATTACTGCAGACCCAAAATACAAAAGGTATGTCATTTCTTGTAACAAACAGATTATTAATTAGTCTGCAATGGAAATGTTGTGGGAAATTACAATTCTTGTTGAAACACCCCCATCTATTCTTCCAACTACCTCTGATAATCGTCCATTTTATTTTAGATCACCGAAAAAAGTAAGAGTCCATAGTTTAATCCAAAATCATCTTTAAAAATTACTTTATTCAATTAATTTTTTAAACATTGGAGCTCCCCTACAACTGACCCACATTTGGACGTACCAAAAATAAGACATACAGTCATCGACTCTTGTACCCCTGGTGGTGGCCAGACCAGTGAAGGCCCACAAATCCAGTTATAAATGACCGACACGGATGTTTTTTACTTGTTCTAATGCTGAACTTTTATTGTTATTCATTGCTGCTGTGTCTAGTCTATGTGATGTTCACTCAGTTGAGTTCTCCACTGCGACTGGCTTCCGTACTTTCGTATAGTCTAGTGCATGTTACAGTATTCCTTCACTGCGTATACCCGGTCAACGTCTCCTCTTCTGGTATCTTGCAATTGACTGCAGACCTGAAAAATACAAAAAGGCTATCTTTTAGTACAACAAGAGAGAGAGCGCACAGGATGGAAGAGAGATTGTGATATTTACCAATTCTTGTGAAATGGACGCCTTTATTCTCTCCACCTCTGCGTAATCGTCCATTTTATTTTAGATCCACTAAAGAGTAAGAGATCCATAGTTAATCCAAAATTATCTTCAAAAATCTTATATTAAATTATATTTTTTAAACATTGGAGCTCCCCTACAACTGACCACATTTTGGACGTACCAAAATAAGATACAGTCGTCGACTCTTGTACCCTGGTTAATTTTTGCAATGGACATGTTGCCTGGTACAAATGACAATCTATGTTGTAATGCAACACCACCATCTTTATATATTGCCAACTATGATCCTGGCCTTAGAGGAGTTGTCCAGTGAGAATGGTAGAATAGTGATAAGCTATTGATCACTGGGGGTTTGACTGTCAGCACATGCACCGATCGATAGAACAAGGAACTCTTATCTCAGGCCGGATGCCCGACCATTGCTCTACTGCAGCACTTGGAAGCCCCATAGGGAATAAACAGATCTGCGGTCAATCACTGATGCTCCAGTCTCTAAAAGCTCCGTCACACGCAACGATATCGCTAACTTTATCGTTGCAGCGACCTCGTTGCAACGTCGCTGTGTGTGACATGTACCAATGAACAACAATCAGATCATTGGTAAATGACCAGGACCATTTTTTGACCGTTGGTCTCTCGCTGGGCGGCCAGCATCGGCGTGTGTGACAGCAGGAGAGCAATGATCAACGACCTCCCAGTGCTGCACAGTACACACTAGGAGGCTGGTAACCAGGGTAAACATCGGGTAACTAAGTGCAGTTCTCTGCTTAGTTACCCGCTGTTTACCCGGGATACCAGCGTTCTCGCTGGTCGCTGATCGCTGGTGAGTCTGCCTGATTGACAGCTTACCAGCAATCAGATAACGATGTCCCAGCGACCTGATCGTTGGTTGGGTCGCTGGGACATCGTTATATGTAACGGGGCCGTAAGACTGAGTGGTCCAGTAACCATCTGTTAGAATGGATCCAGTGGAGATCCCTTTCAAATATATCTGCTGGATCAGTTCTTTTTTTAACATTGTAGTCTGTTGAGAACGGATCCGTCAAAAGATTGCTTTTTATGTTCCATTCAAAACGAATCCTGTAAGAAAACAATGGATCCAGTACAAATGCAAGAATAACGGAGGCTAAATAACGCTCAGTTACCAGATCTGTGCTCCATAGACTCCAATGTTCAGTGGATCCGGTACGCATGAGTTTGCACAACTTTTTCCAGTGTGGATTTCTGCAGGATCCGTTGTAATGGATGCCTAAGGTTAATGTGAACTCTGCCTTAGGCCGCAGTCACTTGCCGAGTGTCTTTCTTTTCTATAAAACACATTATAAGAGTCACTACTTTACATCAAAAGTATAAAAACATTCTTCTTTCAAAAAGTGCAACAAATTCTCAAAAAGTAGTTCAGAGTTCACGATTCAAAACAGTCACTTGCACTACGTCTCATGTGCACAGCTGGTCTTAAAACCAAAGGGGAGCACACTAAGGTGCCCAACTATTTACAGTTCAAAGTTTATACCAGCTCATTGTTCGTGGTAATCAATGTCAATAAAACATATAAAAGACAAACAGGGGTAAGCTAGCATTCATTCAGGTATGGGATGGGGTCAATAAGGAATACGCCTCATTCACACTTACAAGTCTTCTCTTCTGTTCTTCTTCATGCAGGACCCGTGTTCATTCTTTCTTGCCTTGCTTCCAAGGTAACATCTGCGATGGTCTTCTTCTGGGATAAACCTCCAGGTTCTGTAACGCAGTTATCAGCAAGTAGCTTTCCGGGGTCTGGGTAACAGCATCCTTCTTGGCCTTGGATGTATCGGTCTCAAGTATGACAACTGGATCAGTGTTCACTGCCACATCCGTGTAGCTTATGATTTCAAAGTCATCACTGGACTCAGGGTATTCTAGTGCGGGCATATTCTCTTCTTCCACGGGGTCTAAGCACAGTCTTTTCACTTTAATGCCGTATGGGCCACGCTCACCTTGAACAATGTGGTATGACACCCATTCTCCTATCTCGACTTGTCTATCCGGATGGTCTGACGGTAGTTGCTCTTCTACCTCTCTTTTGTTTATGAAAATGTCACATCTGGTACCTGGTTCACGTGCAAACGCGAATCCTCTGTCTTCTATCACCTTTACAATCTTTCCCTCGTGCCGTTGGGATCTTTATACCTCTTTATCTCTATCTGTTTCTGCACCTGCCGCTCAATCTCCTCTTTCTCCCACTTTCGTACACACCTGCGGATATACTCCTCCCGTGTGATCAGCTCTGCAGGGCCTACTTCACTGCCGGGATCTCCTTGGAAGCCCATCAAGTCATCACAGTTCTTATCTCGCTCCCACCAGCAGCGGAGCTGCTCCCCTCTCACCTCAGTGGTAATCGGTGGCGGTATCAGGGGCTGCGGCAACGCCAGGTATCCCTCCGGTAGAGCTCCTAGTGGGTCGGCTTATTTTCGGGCAGTACGTGGTGCAGCTTGTGGGGTAGTTACATCCACCAGAATCGCGGTGCGGCACTCGGCTTCGCTCTCTGCACGCTCACGTGGCACTCCAACCCAGCCGGGTTGCATAGACAGGGTCTCGTAGGTCTGTTGATGGTGGCTAATATCAAGCTGGATCCGGGTCCGCTGTTCATGGATCCGGGTCCGCTGTTCATGGATCCGGGTCCGCTGTTCATGGATCCGGGTCCGCTGTTCATGGATCCGGGTCCGCTGTTCATGGATCCGGGTCCGCTGTTCATGGATCCGGGTCATCTGTTGGGGCAACAGTCGCAATACACCCCTCCGGGTATCTGGGACGTATGAACGCTCTCGGCCGCCTTCCGCCATCTCGCTGCGGTCATACTAGGTCTCTCGGCCGGGTTCCTCCACCGGGTTACTCCACCGGGTTACTCCATGGGCCCCCCGGGATCACTCGTGGTCTACCTTCGGCAGCGCTCTCCTGGGCGTCCTCCGCTTCTGTCCTCATGTACTGCAATGGCGACTGCTTCTCTTCCGGTTCTTCGTTCTGCCCCCTCCTGATGAAGATTTCCTTCTTCGTTCGCGCCAGCTTGTCAGGAGGAGGGTCTAGGGGCGGAGGCTCTTCTTTTAGAGTGACGGCGGGCTCTCCCGGAGTTAAGGAGAGCCAGGGCGGGTCTTTTTCTTAGCGCCTTGGACCGGGCCGGCCCACGATGTGAGTTTCAATTACGCCTCCTCTGCACATGGCGTTAGCCTCCCCTGGCCGCCATTAAGGTCAGATTTTGGCGGGAAAGTCTAGAACATGTTCTTTAGGCGCATGGGGTCCAATTCTTTTGGACCAGGTAGATCCTGTTCGTGACGCCAGGTTGTCAAGCCCACTGGGACAAGGGTACTCGGTACCGGACCGGGTCTTTACTGGGGAAGTCACGGGTGGTCCTGGTCCGGACCGTGTCCCGGGCCCTGGCAAATAAAGGGGATATTTACAGGGGTTGTCAGTTGTGACGTCACCCGCTATATGCGGCCAGTGGCGGGGCCGCCACTGCTGCAGAACCTCCGGGGATGATGGGATAGCAGCATAGGTGGAATAGTTCCAGTGGGTAGAACTGTAGTCCCCGGGGCAGTAAGGGTTAAAGTCTATTGTGGAGTGTGTAGCACACTTACTCTACAGAAGCTGCAGGGATCTCTCCTCAGGGCTGGTGCTGACAAGCTGTGCTGTGGCTCTGCAGGTGGAGGGCTTTCTGTGATCCTGTATGGAGAGAATCGCTTTCATGCAGAGACACAAGGGAGGCAATCTCAGGGTTTTCCGTGTTTTACTCTCAGTTCTTCAGACAGTTCACAAGTCAGTTACAGTTCTTACAAAGTTCAGTACAAGTACACGGGCACACTTTCCCTCTCCGGGTTCCCTTTACTCTGCAGCCAGGTCTCTCTCTCTCTGTGACCCCTCACACAGTCTCCAAGTCCTTTCCGGGCTGTTTACGGTCTCCGTATCTACAGGTGTGTGTGTGTGAAACGCCGGACAGTATGGCGGTGACTCGGGCCCTTGTGGGTCCTCCTCGTCATCATTGAGCTGCCTGTCCTTTGGGGTAGGGACCCTAACGTGAAGCTGTGGTCCCCCGTCGTGTTGTTTAGGGATTCCGGGTAAACTACGGTCCCTTCTAGGGCCGACACTCTACTCAGCCCAGCCTCCAGCAGTCCTGCAATATGAGGCTCTACCAGGCTCTTTCCCTCTGTGTCTTCCAGTATCTTAGGAGGGGACTTCTCTGCCTGCAGTCTGGTCGTCTCAGCTGTCCTTTAGGGCCCGGGTATCACCGTCCCTCTCAGTCCTCTCACACTCCTGGTGGTATCAGCTTTGGACGTGCTTTCTCTCTCCACCGGCTCACACTGGCTCGGTACAGATTCTGCGCTCCTACACCTTACACTCGCAGGACGTGTGATTTCCAGTCTTTGCCTCTCAGCCTACCTCGGACTACTGACCTCCTTCCTCCTCCCCTCACTATTTCTACTGTCAAGTCACCTGACTACATGTGTGCCCAACCCACTCCTCTAAATCCACCACCCTTCAATAGCCTAGAGTTACCAATCTTAGGGCTGGATGCTGCCGTCTACTGTACGTGGGTTGTGTGGGCTGTGAGGGTGTTGTTGTGCAACTTTTGTCCTACCTGCCTGGCTGCAGTTCCCTTTTGTGGCCTCCTGGACGCAGGGGCGCCACACTTGTGTGCGGTGGGGCTTCCCTATTGTGCCCTCTTCAATGTAAGTTAGATGGAGGTGATGATAAGGGGATAAAGATGGAGCTAGAATAAGCTCTTTAGCTGTTCAGTACATTAGTATTATCAACTGCAAATCGCAGTTAGGCAGGCTCTAAGTCCTTATAGAGCTATGTAGATTTTGGGCTACTGGTGTCTTTAAGAGCGGGTGACGTCACCGCAGCACCTCCGGAGCTACTTTGTCTGAGGAGGAGAACCTGCTAACAATAATATCCCTCCGCCCACTTGTTCTCTAATGGCCACAGGGAAAGCAAAGTAGTTCCTCTGCCTTCTTCAGCCGCCGCTATATTGGGCTGAATAGCGGCGCACACGTCCTCAGTGAAAGGAGATGAAGAAGAAGAAGTGCCTACGACTGCGGGCTTCCCGCCTCCCCCGTCCGTGGCGGGAGCTTTAGCAGGCAATCGTGAGTCCAACTCCTCTTTCCAATGGAGCCCGCACCGCGTCTCTCTGCACTGCTCTGCACAGAGGGGGCACAGAGGGGGCACAGAGGTATGTGGAGGAGGTTTAACTGGCCAAACCTGCCAGTTAGATGGTAGTCCAGGTGTCTCTCAGGGGGGAAGTGAAGGAGAGTTATAGTGGTGTGCTAATCGCACTCACCCCTTAGAAGATGGCGCTTGAGCTGAAGTGCCAGGGCCGGTCCTGGGGTCCCTGTGAGATGGTCACCCTCTTGCTCCCTCCGTGGCTGGATCAGGACGTCCACAAAGGGTAGAGGTTTAAGCGGACAGACTTTGAGGTGGGTTCCAGTCTTGAGAAAGACTTTAGAGCCCTTGTCGCCTATTTGGCACCGGAGCTCAGTATAGGAGCGTCTACTCCATAGGGCTGCTGGCACGCCTCCTCTCTCCATGTATGGATTCTAAAGTGTCTTATTAGATTAGCTTTGATAACATGAATATGGCTTCTCTCCGGAGTGAATTCTCTGGTGTCTGGTGAGATAGTACTTCCCTTGAAGAAATTTCCCACAGTCAGAACATAAATATGGCTTTTTTTTTAGGAGAGACTTCTCTGGAAGATTCTTTTTTTTTTCACATTTACATTTTTATTAAAGTTTGCAGTTTAAGCAAAGAATACAGTATGACGCCAAAAGCAGGCGTATAGAACATAATAACATAATACAATTTACAGAGATACACAAACAGTGCAAATTTGGGGACGAGGGGAGTTGGGGGGGGGGAAACGGGAAAAAGGTTAAGGAGAAGGAAAGGTGTAGGCGACTACTCACAGAACTCGATAAACCCGAGTAGTTTGTACAAATGGTAAAGGAACAATAGATTGCAGTATAGATCCGTGGAGTTGAATTCAAGTGGAACGTACAGTGGCTGAAGTGGGGCAAGATACCGTATTGTGTGGTGAGAGGATCCAGGGATCTCACCAATCTAGGGCCCTGGTCCGTTTCCTCAAACTGTGAGCAAGAATCAGTTCGGACTGGAAGTGGGAATTAAGGCAGGCCAAAAGCCCTGTGAGTGGAGAGTCTCCAATGTCGTGCAATACAGAGGCATGCTGCAGTGAGAATATTCGTTAAGATCGGCTGCAATGTCCTGGGCCAATCCTCCAGTCCCAGACCCAGCAGGGCCAAAGCAGGAGTCAAGGTGGTCTGAATACCTGTGAGTTCAGTGATCAGAGCCTCCACAGTCATCCAGAAGGAGTTAACACGAGGGCACCGCCCATACATGTTGTGTGGAGCCAGTTTGTTTGCATAGTTTCCAACAAAGAGATGAATTCGGGTCGGAGGAAGCTTTGGAAAAGCGTGCCAGTTTTTCGGGTGATCTACGTGGTTGATGCACCTTGAGAACTTGGATGTATGGGTGGACGCCCTATGCCATTGCTCTTCTGTAACCTCAAAGGACAAGCGCTCCTCCCATTTCAGCATATGAGGGAGCTTCTGATCACTCTTGGCATCCATTAAAGCTTTAGATAGGATAGCCACTTCATGGTCGGAAAGGGCAGCCGACTTAAAATACCTCTGGACCAACCCATCACAAGCGTCAAGGACAACATCTGGGAGGGTCAGTGTGCGCAGAAAATGTCTCACTTGTAAGAAGCAATAAAAAGACGTATGAGGCAGATCAAAGGAGCTGGAAAGATCAGCAAAGGACCTCACACCTGCATTCTCCCTAATTTGTTGAAGCAGTGTCAGCCCCCTAACCTGCCACGGCAAGGGAGAGAGGGATCCCAAAGAAAGTTCCACAGCTTGAAGGGAGATATAGTGATACAGAAAGGGGACCAGGCCGGCAGAGAGTCGGCTCCAGACTCGAAGAAGTGCTAACATAGTTTTCAACATAGTTCCATTCCTGTATGGCTGAAGCAAATTCATCTCCAATAAAAGCCTGGTGGCGCCTCCTGGAGCCAGAGAACGTACTATATGCATCCACAGGGGAATTGGGGTGTCCAACCACCAAAGCTTGGCTGCTGTCATGTGTACTGCAGAATAGTAGGTGGTTATGTCTGGTAGATCCAGCCCTCCCCGTCCCATAGGTAGAGTGAGGATCCTCATACTGATTCTGTGGGTGCCTTTTCCCCAAATAAAGCGTCCCAAACTGGCTTGGAGAGAATCAAGTAATTTCCGGGGGAAGAGAAGAGGGAGACATCAGAGAATGTATAAGATCTTAGGGAAGTACGTCATTTTTACCGTCTGCATACGAGCCATCCATGATAGGTTCAGGGCTGCGTGGGACTCCAAACTGGCTCTGACATGTTTGTGAAGGATATCATAGTTTAGTTGTACTATGTTGTTGGTACGAGTTATTTGAATTCCCAAATATGGGATCCCAGACGAAAGGGAATAGAGACTGGAGTTGAAGCTGGTGAGCTGGGGGAACATTCACTTGTAGTTCGAGGCATTAGAGAACTCATTGAGAATCTCCATTATCCTCGGGATGGTGGTCTTCATAATATCTGAGCAGACAAAGATCACATCGTCCGCGTAAAGGCTGATTTTGTGGTCAATTGCACCTACTTGAAGACCCCTAATTGATGGGTCTGTCCTCACTCTCTCCACCAAAGGTTCCATAATCAAAGCAAAAATCAGTGGAGAGAGGGAACATCCCTGGCGAGTCCCGTTCGAGACCTCAAAGGTCGGCGATAGGAACCCAGACTCTCGAACAATCACATTGGGCGAGGTGTATAATGCCATCACTGATGTTTTGAAGTCCCCCTCCAGTCCAAACTTGCTCAAAACCGCATCCAAGTACCCCAGTGCACTCTGTCAAGCACCTTTTCAGCAACTAAAGAGAGGAGTGCACTGGAGGCATGGTTCCTCCCCACCAGTTCCAAGAGATTCACCAGACTTCTAGTGCCGTCAGACGCCTGCCGGCCTGGAATGGAGCCCACTTGGTCCGGACCCACCAGGGACGGGAGCACCTGCATGAGTCGTAAGGCTAGAATTTTCGCATAAATTTTCAGGTCACAGTTTAGTAATGCAATGGGTCTGAAGTCAGATGGGGGATGTTAAATTTTTACCCGGCTTCGGGATCGTAGATTCCAAGGCTTCTAGTCCTTCCGGTCGAATGCGTCCTGTAGAGCGCCAATGGTTAAAAAGTCGTAGAAGCTGTGGGGAGAGTAGGGAGGTAAAAGTGGTGTAATATAAATATGAAAAACTGTCAGGTCCTGGGGCCGAATGGCGTTTAGTTACTCGAATCGCATTAGTGACCTCTATGTCCGTAAAGGGGGAGTTGATGAAATCAACTTGAGTAGGCGTCAATTTAGGGAGTTGAACTCGATCCAGGAACAGCTGTATTGAATAAGATGAGGGCTGAACCTTGAGCGGGTCGTCACGCAGGTTATAAAGCGATGCATAAAACCGTTGGAATTCCTCCGCAATTAGGAGAGGGTTCCTTATTTTCTCTTCCCTGTCGTACAAGAGGTGAGGTATCTTAGCCTGCGTATGCCGTTTTTTGATACGTTTTGCTAAGAGCGCTTCTGCCCTGTCGCCCATACCGTAAAAGTTTGCTTTCAGTCGTTTTAGGTTGTATTCAACCTTAGTGAGGAGGAGGGCTCTCAGGTCCCGTCGGGCCCTAGAAAGGTCCAGTGAGACTGTCTGAGACATGGTCTGCTTATGCGTCTTTTCTAATGTCGCTATATTGGCTATTAAGAATTTAACAGCAGACTCTCTTTCTCTCTTAATGCGAGACGCCATTTGGATGAGAAATCCTCGCAGCGCAGCCTTGTGGGCCATCCAGAGCACCTCTGGGTCAGTGTCCCCTGTGTCATTTATTGCAAAGTACGATCCGATATATCGGAGGCATTGGAGGGGCCGTGAGGAGGTACTCGTTCAGCTTCCACAAGGCTGTTGGGATGTATACAGACGAGTCTGTCACCTCTAGAAAAACAGGGGCATGGTCTGACCAGGTAATGTGCCCGATAGATGCCTCTCAGCACCTGGCAAGGAGGGGGTCGTTCACCAGAATATAATCCAGGCGGCTATACGTTTTGAATCTAGAGGACATATATGTATAGTCCCTCTCCTCTCCGTGGGAATAGCGCCATACGTCGTGCAAGTGGTGGGCAGTGAGTAGGGATCTCAGCTCAACACGGCACTGAGATGGTGCAGAGTAATCGAGGCACTTATCGACTGGGAGGTTAAAATTCCCTGCCAGGATTGTGAGGCCCTTTGTGATGGAATCCAGCTTGCATAGAAGAGATCTGAAAAACTTCAACTGATCTGTATTAGGTCCATATATGGATACCAGCGAGTACATTGCTTCATTCAGAAGTCCCCTCACCACTAGATATCTCCCTTGTGGGTCTTGAACCAATTCAGTCAGCTGAAAGGAGACTGAATTACGCAGAAATATTGTCACTTCTGCTGTCTTGCTCTCCGCATTTGCGAAGAAGTTGAAAGGGGCTTCTCTCCAGAGTGAATTCTCTGGTGTCTGGTGAGATAGTACTTCCTTTGAAAAAATTTCCCACAGTCAGAACATAAATATGGCTTTTTTTAGGAGAGACTGCTCTGGAAGACTCTTTTTTTTTTTTTTTTTACATTTAAATTTTTTTTAAAGTTTGCAGTTTAAACAAAGCATACAGTATGACGCCAAGAGCAGGCGTATAGAACATAATACAATTTACAGAGATACACAAACAGTGCAAATTTGGGGACGAGGGGAGGTGGCGGGGCGGGGAGGGAAACAGGGGAAAAAGGTTGAGGAGAAGGAAAGGTGTAGGCGACTACTCGCAGAACTCGATAATCGATACCGTATTGTGTGGTGAGAGGATCCAGGGTTCCCACCAATGTAGGACCCTGGTCCGTCTCCTCAAACTGTGAGCAAGAATCAATTCGGACTGGAAGTGGGAATTAAGGCAGGCCAAAAGCTCTTCCTTGTCAGGAAGAGTGGAGAGTCTTCAATGTCGTGCAATACAGAGGCGTGCTGCAGTGAGAATATTCGTTAAGATCAGCTGCAATGTTTTGAACTTGGGTCAGGGAAAGCAGACCGACTAGCAGAGGAATGAGAGGTGGAAGCAAGAAGTTAGAAAATGCAGTAAAAGTCAATTAGTAAGGCAGTAGAAAGATAGAAAAAGAATGTATCCAGGAATAGAGGAACCACAAGGCACCAACATAGTGTAGAACAGCTAGGCTCCCATCTCATCTCACTCTAGGTCCAGTCGGCATGCTGATAAGCCTTTGGGCGAGGCAGGGTCAGAGGCAGTATGAACTGGAGTGGGTCTGGGCGGTAGCAGACCCCACTTGCACATCAGGACATCTGCTTGCTGCGAGGTGAGGCATGTATGGATGGCATTGTCCTTCTTAATAAGTAGTTTCATGGGGAATCCCCACCGGTACTCAATTTGCTTCTCTCTCAGGGTGCTTGTAATAAGGTTAAATGCACGCCTCCGGGCTAGGGTGCCCGCCGAAAGGTCTGGGTATAGAGCAATGCTCCTAAAGGTGTCTGGGAGGTCAGGATTAAACCGCAAGGCTCTGAGAAAATCGTCCTTAACCCCAAAGCAGTGCACCCTGGCAAGCACATCACGTAGCGCTGATGGTCTGGGCAGTCTGTGTATCCTGTCTATGATGATTTCCTCAGGCTGCAGGCTGGGAAGAACTGCTGCAATTAACCTCTGGAGGAGCTACTAAGTTGTTTCCCTGAGGGCACACTATCTGGAATCCCCCGGAGCTTAACGTTGTTCCGGCGGGATCTGCCTTCCAGATCCTGCGTCTTAAGGGTGTTTCTGTCCAGCTTATCCTCCAGGGCAGCATGTGCATCAAGCAGCTGGTTGTGAGATTTTACAACCTCTCACATCTTTTGTTCAAGATGTGCAGTACGAGAGCTGAGTTCAGTCACCTCCCCCCACTGCCCCGCCATCATACCTCTCATATCATCCTGGAGTGAGGTCCGGAGGCCAGCCAAGAGATCTTACATTGCAGCCTGTGTCAGAAGTGGCTCAGGAGGGATACCAGAGCCCGAGGTGGTGGAGGCCAGAGAAGTTGTGGATCCTCGGCGCGATGCACGTGTGGAGCGCAGTGGAGAGGGAGGCGGCGCCATATTGTAGCCCAGCATGTCTGCAGAGGAGGCCTGAGGGAAGAAGTCTGCCACACTGCGGGGGGTGCACATTTAAGTGGCTGGCTCCTGCCCATCCGATGCCCAGCACCACCGGGGGTAAGTGGAGGGTGTTGATGCCGGGTGAAAGCTGCTGGGTGCTGCTTATTGTTGCGTTCCGTGCCCGTGGTCCTCGGAACTCCCAGGTTATGCAGCCATGCTCCTCAAACGTCAAGCCACGCCCCCTCTGGAAGATTCTTGTGCACTGCCGGTTGCAATTTCTGCCAAAAATAAAATGGATTTTTATGAATTTTAAAAAATATAACTGTGAACATATATATATATATTATGCACACAAACACATAACTCCATACAAATTGCAGTAAAACTATGTAGAAAAATACTATAATTAACTTACTGAAGTGTCATTTACATGGGGAGATGGTTGGAACAATAATCAATTCTACTAATGAAACAGAGAAGAGGATGGCAATTGAAAGAAGGAGGCGCCGGACCAAGACCTGCGACACCCACTGGACAGGACCAAGACCTGTGACACTCACTGGACCGAGACCACTGAGTGCGGTAGGAGCCCGGACGGACTTAAACCTGCGACACCCACTGACAGGACCGCCCCCCCCAGGGGAGTATAAAAGATGTTTTTTGCATTATGCAGATCAGCCTGAGGACTTATATACAGCATTACAGAATGTGTATATAAGGCCCAGTTTCACATTGGACGGTTGAGCAGTCGCTCAATCAGCTCAGCACAGCCCTGATTTCAAAAGGCAACAAAACTGTCAATCATTGCGTCCAAGACGGCGGAGGAATCGTGACACAGTGGCGGCAAAGAAAAAATGCAGTTCGTCCAGCTCCTGCTCATTTCTGGTCACCAGCACAGTGCGAGGCTGTAACAGACACCACTTACTACATAGTGAGCGCACAGTGATCGCTCCTCCTGCTTCTTGACTGACAGGCGGCTCTGCAGTGGTGACAGAGATTCCAGCGTTCTCAGTGTGTAGTGAGCGGTGACTGTTATTGCTTCCCGCACTTCCCCGGTGACTGGATACCAGCAGCAGCAGGGAGAAAGTAACTTCTTTTCCTCCTTGCAGCAGAGAATGTGACTGTTTCCTATATTATTTAGTGGTGACTACTCACCGAGGCGGTTGCCTTCATCAGTCTAGTCAACTTCTTCCTCCATAGCATGCTTTGATTGTTACTCTGTATCAGAAATAAGGTAATATTCACTGATGGAAGGAAAAGTCACATGAAATGTTCTAGATGGACGCTTTTGCTACCAGAGCCATGTGACACCTGAAGCCAATCGATGCTTGCATCACCGCCTCCTATATCACCAGCGCTGCCCACCAGAATCAGTGCAGCAGTGACAGAAGCAGACGTTGCAGGGTGGAGTCACTGATTGCGGTTCACACGGGACAGGCCCGGACCTGATCATACCGTGGTGTGAAACTAGCCTAAGGGTTCATTCATTGTTATTGGAACCAGCTGATAGGCAGGGGTGCCGTGAGTTAAGGATAGAGCGATAGGCCATCAGTATAAAAGTACTGGATAACCCCATTAAACACGTACATTTTTTGGCAAATTTTTGGCACAATTTTTGTGTGAACCATTTTTTTTGATCCAATTCATTTTATCTTCAAATTTGAATTGCCAATTTTTCGGACATGGACAACACACCTAGATTTACCACTTTATTCCCCACATCTTAAAAAGGAGAGTCTGGATTTAGAACCGTAGTGGCTAAAAAGTCCCTCATAAAAATGTATCTATAAGTGAAAGTTATTTACCGACAGAAAGACTATTAGTCGCATTGAGTAGATGGAAAATACTCCATCAGATGACTCTCTAGAATAAATGGATACTAGCAGAGCTGCACATTAAATCTTTGGCTGTTAAATGGCCTTTATTGGAAATGCATCCATGCTGGAACTTCACACTGGACTGGAGACAAGGGCAGAATGCTGCATGCCTTCTCCAGGTACTCGGTCCTTGTGCTTTTGCGGAATTAATCCCATTTAATTTAATCTCAGTGGCTTTTAAATTGAGTGCCCTACTATATAGGTTATTTGACTTAAGATCATTCAAATTAATATCTGCAACCTTTATTGGCCCAAGCTGAATAAAATACTGGGCCAAGTTCAGAGCCGCCGTGGCATCTTCTGAGGGGTCGTGGTCAGCAGCGTCTTAACACGGAATCTCTCTTTTTAGTTCCACTTGCGCCATGAACTTTAATTTAGGCATCAATAATGTTCAGATGTTTCATCTGCAGAGCTCGTAGGTCTTTATTTAAAGAGTGACTAACCAAGAGAGCATGTGGAGGAAGGAGACTTTTATTTTTTCCTGGACATCCTTCAATTTGGTTTTTAGAGGATGAAGTTTCTTTTGAGTAAACCCTAAGAACCTGGTCATGTAATTTATTATGGGATTTTCCGACTTCCCCAGTTCATCCATAATAATCGACATTGTGCATCTGCTAATGACACCCTCGTCAGCTCATTCCCTTTACAGGGAAACATTTATTATAGGTTATATGCGGCATCCTTTTTAAATCAGATAAGTTTTTATTGATTAAGCAGATTTCACACAGGATTACACAAATGCATCAAGACATGTCTCGTTTTCACATGAATAATTGAACTACAATCCCAAACCCCACCCTCCCTTTCCCCCCCCCTAACCCCGCTCCCCCCCGACAGCTAGCACATTACACAACAGCTCATGGTGTTATTTAGTGAAGTAATCGACAATAAGGCATATCAATTATCCCGCATTTCAGAACGAGTTGCTCACATCACAGTTTAATGTCATATTTTCTCCTCTCATCTGTAATTTATCCAGGGTAACCACATTTTCTCAAACATCGCTATTTTTTCTCTTTTCCCATAGATACCCTTTTCCATGTACAATAGGTTATCCACCTGTTTCACAAATTCCTCTCTGCTTGGGGGGACATCTCGTATCCAGAATTTTGCGATCAGTTTCCTTGCTACAAAGAGCAATTTTGCAATCATTATTTTAAATGCATTTTCAATTTTCACCTCCTCCACATATCCCAACAAACAAACCACCGGTTCTCTAGGTATTTCACACCCATACACTCTTTCTATTCGGTTAATGACTGCCGCCCAATACGTGGATAATCTTGGGCAGGACCACATCATATGGAAGATATATGCGGCATCCTTAATGGTTAATACACAACAATTCTGATGTGGATTTTCAAAGTTACCGTGCCGGCATCCCTTTCACAATGTAGACCAATTGGGCCAGAGGCCGCCTGTCCATAGGTTCCTCCATGCTTTCGCACGAAGCACCAATCACAACAGCACTAGGCCCTTATTTTTTTAACATACAATTTCCAATCTGACTGGTTTATATTCTCGCTGTCATCATATTGCTTTAACTCATAAGTTGATTTCTTTTCTGTATATGGTATGTTCCATATGTAATATTTTGACACTTTTGTTTTTTCTGTATATAAAAATAAATTCCCTTGATGAAGACTCAAATGTGAGTCAAAACGTTGGAAATTGATTATCTCATGCACTTGGCGAAAATAAAAAAAAAATTTTGCTTAATTCAAAATTTTTAATTTTTTCCTTTCTGTATCAGTTTTTCTAATATAGCCTGTCTTGGTTGGCTAGGATATGCAAATAGAGTCTGTGGAGCCTCGTTGATTGGCCAGGATGTTGGTTGGTCAGGAGGCACACACCCTCCTTGTCCCTGAAGGAAGGGGGTCTGGCTGGTCAGGGCGTATCTTGGTTGGCCAGGAGGCACACCCCTCCTTGTCTCTGGAGGGGGTCTGGCTGGTCTGGGCCCTTCTAGGTTGGCCAGGAGGCAAATCCCTCTTTGTCTGTGGAGGGGGTGCTCACTGGTCTGGGCCCGTCTTGGTTAGCCAGGAAGTACACCTGGGACACTCACCGGTCCGAGACCACTAAGTGCGGTAGGAGCCGGACCGTCTAGATGTGACTCAAACTGACAGCTCAGCACATCCATGATTTCATAAGGCAGCACAACTGTCAATCACTGCGTCCAAGAAAGCAGAGGAATCGTGACACAGTGGTTGCAAGGAGAAAATGCAGTTACATTCTCCCAGCAGCTGCTCACTTCCAGTCACCAGCAAAGTGCGAGGCTGTAACAGTCACCACTCACCTCATAGTGAGCGCACAGTGATCGCTTCTCCTGCTTCTTGACTGACAGGCGGCTCTGCAGTGGTGACAGCGATTCCAGCGTTCTCAGTGTGTAATGAGCGGTGACTGTTACTTCTTCTGGCACTGCGCCGGTGACTGGATACCAGCGGATGCAGCAAGAATGTAATTTCATTTCCTCCTTGCAGCAGAGAATGTGAGTGTTTCCTATGTTATTTAATGGTGATTCCTCACCGGGGCGGTTATCTGTGGAAGCGTCTTCTCTACTCTGCTCGTCACTCTGCATGTAAATTCTTTCTTCCATACTACGACCAGTGTTATTACTCTGTAAAAGAAATAAGGTAATAGTCACTGATGGAAGGAAAAGTCATATGAAATGTTCTAGATGGACGCTTTTGCTACCATAGCAATGTGACACCTGAAGCCAATCGATGCTTGCATCACCGCCTACTATATCACCAGCGCTGCCCCCAGAATCAGTGCAGCAGTGATAGAAGCAGAAGTCGCAGGGTGGAGTCACTGATTGCGGTTCACACCGGACAGCCCCGGGCCTGATCATACCGTGGTGTGAAATCGGCCAAAGGGTTCATCCATTATCATTGGAACCAGCTGATCGGCAAGGGTGCCGTGAGTATAGGTAGAGCGATAGGCCATCAGTATAAAAGTACTGGATAACCCCATTAAACACGTACATTTTTTGGCAAATTTTTGGCACAATTTTTGTGTGAACCATTTTGTTTGATCCAATTCATTTTATCTTCAAATTCAGTTGCCAATTTTTTGGACATGGACAACACACCTAGATTTACCACTTTATTCCCCACATCTTAAAAAGGAGAGTCTGGATTTAGGACCATATTGGCTAAAAAGTCCCTCATAGAAATGTAGCTATAAGTGAAAGCTATTTACAGACGGAAAGACTATTAGTCGCATTGAGTAGATGGAAAATACTCCATCAGATGACTCTCTAGAATAAATGGATACTAGGGTAGCTGCACATTAAATCTTTGGCTGTTAAATGGCCTTTATTGGAAATGCATCCATGCTGGAACTTCACACTGGACTGGAGACAAGGGAAGAATGCTGCATGCCTTCCCCAGGTACTCGGTCCTTCTGCTTTTGCGGAATTAATCTCATTTAATTTAATCTCAGTGGCTTTTAAATTGATTGCCCTACTATATAGGTTATTTGACTTTAGATAAAGATCATTCAAATTAATATCTGCAACCTTTATTGGCCCGAGCTGAATGAAATATTGGGCCAAGTTGAGAGCCGCCGTGACATCTTCTGAGGGGTTGTGGTCAGCAGCATCTTAACACGGAATCTCTCTTTTTAGTTCCACTTGCGCCATGAACTTTAATTTAGGCATCAATAATGTTCGGATGTATCATCTGCAGAGCTCGTAAGTCTTTATTTAAAGAGTGACCAACCAAGAGAGCATGTGGAGGAAGGAGACGTTTTATTTTTTCCTGGACATCCTTCAATTTGGTTTTTAGAGGATGAGGTTTCTTTTAAGTAAACCCTGAGGACCTGTTCATGTAATTTATTATGAGATTTTCCGACTTCACCAGTTCATCCATAATAATCAACATTGTGCATCTGCTAATGACACCCTCGTCAGCTCATTCCCTTTACAGGGAAACATTTATTATAGGGTATATGCGGCATCCTTAAGGGATAATATACAACAATTCTGATGTGGATTTTCAAAGTTACCGTGCCAGCATCATCAGATCCTTTCACAATGTAGACCAATTGGGCCAGAGGCCGCCTGTCCTTAGGTTCCTCCATGCTTTCACACGAAGCACCAATCACAACAGCGCTAGGCCCTTATTTTTTTTAACATACACTTTCCAATGTGATTGGTTTATATTCTCGCTGTCATCATATTGCTTTAACTCATATAAGTTGATTTCTTCTCTGTATATGTTATGCTCCATATGTAATATTTTGACACTGTTGTTTTTTTTTCTGTATATAAAAATTAATTCCCTTGATGAAGACTCAAATGTGAGTCAAAACGTTCGAAATTGATTAGCTCATGCACTTGGCAAAAATACTAAAAAAATAAATTTTGCTTGATTCAAAATTTGCTAATTTTTTCCTCTCTGTATCAGTTTTTCAAATATTGCCTGTCTTGGTTGGCCAGGAGGCACACCCTTCTTGTCTCCGGAGAGGGGGGCTGGCTGGTTTGGGCCCGTCTTGGTTGGCCAGAAGGCACACCCCCTCTTTGTCTGTGGAAGTGGCGCTGGTTGGTTTGGGCCCGTTTTGGTTGGCTAGGAGGCACACTCCTCCTTGTCTCTGGAGGTGGGGCTCGCTGGCCTGGGCCCGTCTTGGTTGGCCAGGAGGCACACACCTTCTTGTCTCTGGAGGGTGGCTGGTCTGGGGCCATCTTGGTTGGTCAGGAGACACACCCCTCTTTGTCTTTGAAGAGGAGAAAGTGGCTAGTCTGGCCCCCTCTTGGTTGTCCAGGAGGCACACTCCTCCTTGTCTCTGAAGGGGGAACTCGCTGGTCTAAGCCTGTCTTGGTTGGCCAGGAGGCACACCCCTCCTTGTCTCTGGAGGGAGGAGGCTGGCTGGTCTAGATCCGTCTCGGTTGGCCAGGAAGCACACCCCTCATTGTCTCTGAAGGGGAGAAACTGATTGGTCTGGCTCTGTCTTGGTTGGCCAGGAGGTCCACCCCTCCTCATCTCTGTATGGATGGTCTGGGACAGTCTTGGGTAGCCAGGAAATAAATAGACAAATGTGGCAGTCTTTTTAGGATCGCTGTGGCACTGACATCCTTCTGATTAGCTTTCTGTTCTTTCTTCTCTATCTGATCAGATCTTCATGTTCACATCTTCCAGCCATGACTCATCCTGTAACACTGATCACCGCAACCCTTTTCCAGGTGAATGACTGCTCCATATTTCGAGCCCCAGGCTTTGGGGTTCTCGGGTATCAGGCTCCAAGGGGTAACGCTCCAGTGTCATGGGGAGTGGTGGCTGCGCCTGATCCCGTGTCCTGGGGGACTTCTTTGAAAAGGGGGTTATTTACAGGGCATTATCTATATACAGTTGTCATGACGCCACCTGTAGTTTCCGGTGATGGGCCTCCAGCGCCGCCACAGTCCGCCGGAGGTAGATGGTAGTGCAGCTTATTTGGCAAAGTCCTCTACAGGTAGGGCTGGACCTCCGGGGCAGCGTTCCTACAAAGGGAACAGATTGATGCAGAAGAAACACAAGCATTAGCAATGTCACTTTTCTCCCGGGTACTTTACTGGAAACTTGTAGCAGCGTCAATTACAGTTCACAGTTCAGCATCAGATGTTATAAAAACAGGTAGCTAACGGGTGGCTGCAAGTGGATCCCAGGTGGTATGGTGGAATCCTTGGTGTGCCTTCCTTAACTAACCTGTGTCTGTTCCTTACTGTTTTCCAGTTTGGTGTGAAGCCTGGTTGATTTAGAATCTGGCCTGGCCTCCTGTCCTCTCTCACCTTCGCTGTCGGGCTCCGGTACCTGGTAAGGTGTCTAGGCGAACCTCTCCACGGCCCTTCTTTCCCAGACCGGCTGCTCTTCTGGAAGATCTTCCTCGGCTCCTTACACCCTCTCTCTTTCTTCCATCTCTTCTGCTGGTCCCTCAGCCGAGGGACCCTAAGCTCAAAGACTTAGAGGCTCAAAGACTCAAGAGCAAAGACCTTGTTGTTTCCCCTAGAGGTGAATTTATTCCCCTCTCGGGTAACCTCCCACCGTGTAAACTAATGCGGGAGTGTTGGGAATGGGTCCCAAGCACCATCCTAGGGTCCACCTGCAGCTGGAGCATCTGCACCTCTTTTACACGTGCAGTACCCCTCTGTGATGCCTTCTTGGCGTGGCGCCACATGCCCCCTTGATTGAATATACTCGTCCGCGAGTATCTGTACCTGTTACCGGGGAGTGAAAAAACATTTTTCTTTGCATATAACATCAACGGGTAAACTATTTACAATAAGTAGTCTTAGATATTTTTCCCATTGCTAGGAGGCACTTTTCTTTTAACGTTACATATTTATAATATTGCAGCAGTTAGTATTATAGACACCTCAGTCTTTGGGTCACCTCTTGGCAAAGTTCTTAATCTCTGGTTGCATTGTAACTCTGCATAAACACATAATCTAACTATGACCAACCGGGACCGGTACTAACTACGTGCCCAGTGGTAATCTATTGTCCCGCACAGTCCAGTGTGTTATCACCACTGGGCCACTGCTCACACAGCACACATCATCAACAAGGGAAATAAAAGTTCAAAAATAAAAGTCTCTGAGTCTTCAGCCGAAGACGAAACTCACAGGGACACACTCTTCATTCAGGGATTCAAAAATAAATGTTAAGGCACAAATAAGGGGGCACGGTTGCTATTAAAAGTAGGGGCTATGTACAGTACAATGTCTCAGCAATGGGAGTCTATTGCTGGGTGCAATGTCTCTACAACGGGAGTCTATTGCTTGCGGGAAATTCTTATGGCGAACCAGCTTAATGGGCCGGGTAACACTCAAAAGTGACCTGCTCACCTCGGTAGAGATCTCTGTCCGGGTGTCCTCGCCACAGGTAAGACTCTACATTGCATCTGGAGAAAAATACATTGTCCTGATGTCCGGGTTCTCTAAGGAATCACCATCCTTCGTCCTGGTACACGGAGATGACGGTTCCTTGGCGGCGTAGGTCTACTGGAAGCGGGGGCTGTAATCTTGCCTCTTCCCGTAGTCGCCAGTTCTCTCTGGAACCATTCCTCTCGGCGTCTTTGTCTAGCCAACTGGTCTCTTTCATTTAAGGCGGATTGAGACTGCTGGGGTGACTGGTACTGTGGGGGTGGTGAGTTGCCGGTTGGGACTCTAGAGTTCACTCTCGTCTCCACAATGGCGGGGTCTCCTTGCCGCTGCTGCCACGCGGTCCACCACACAGCTTCTAAGTTGCTCCCTTCCGATACTCCTTCGACGTCCTCCGGATCCTCGTCGTCTGTCTCGTCGTCCTCCTCCTCGACAATGACGCTTTGTTCTGTAGGGGACGTCCGCTCTGCCTCTTGCCGGAGGTAGCTGCTCGTACGGTGTGGTGTAGCTGGGGGTTCAATCTGAACTCCCGTGTCCCAGGTCTGAACGTGTGGCGGTACGGATTGTAAGGAGGCACAGTACACTACTTCTGCTCGCTTTGCTACTGCTGCCTCTTGCGCTTCGCGGTCAGCTCTCATAGATGAAAGTTCATATGTCCGCTCCGCGCTCCACCGTCGGCACACCCACGCCAGGGCTTCTTCCATGTCCTGGCGGAGCCGTCCAAACGCGTCCCTCCAGTAGTCAGCATCCCCTTTTAGTGTTAAGAGGGACGCCGCTGCTGGGTCGCCTTGCGCGGCTCGGTTTGCTCCTCAAGCTCACGCAGTACATCTCTCCGGGTATGAAGGAGCCTTGGTCTCTTCCGGTTTGTCTCTTTATTGGCAGCCACTCCCAGAGAACTTCCTGTGAGCTGCCCCCCTGATTGATTGATGGCAATCTGGGTAGCCACACATTTTGGCCCTCCTTCTTCTAAAGGCTGAGGCGCACCCTCGGGCCTGCACATGGCCAGGGCCGGACTGGGTCCAAAAAGCAGCCCTGGAAAACAAACCCCACCAGCCAGGACATCTTTTTGACATCGTTGGTGAGATGTCACACGGATGGATATTGTTCACAACGCAACAACCATGCGACGAGCAGATATCGTTCGCACAACACAGCAAATAATACTTGTTCATTTCTGTGAATAGGCGAAGTCGTTAATGACATCGTTATCACACAACACACAACGATGCAGCAGGTTGGCTGATTGCAGATCGTCAGATTTGAGAACATGTTCTCAAATCTGCGATCAACAATCCAACGATTTATCGTTACCATATCTCAGTGTCACACGCAGCAACCTAGTAACGATGTCGTTTGAACGACGGCAAACCCGTAACGTTTCGGCGATATCATGAACGATATCGTACCGTGTAACAGTACCTTAAGTTAAAAAAAAAAGTTAAATCATATAGGCTTCATCTATCATTTTTATTCCTTTTGTTATATCATTGTTATATCATTGGGCGCAAGGCTACATCGCCATTTACTCAAAAATCTTTTCAGAGGCAAAGAAAAGAAATTAGCTAGAGATATGGAATCTATATTCATGATAACAGGGAAAGGAAGAAGAAGAAAACAATACAGAAAGAAAGAAAAAGTAAAGAGGACAAAAAAAATGAATACATAAATAAAAACGTACTAAAAGGATGGGGTTGGAGGGGAGGAAGTGAGAAATGGAGGGGAAGGAAGAACGCGCTGCATCCCTAAGGACTTTGGAATATGGAGCAAATTCTCTGCGTTTGGCCAAAGTCCCTGTTGAGAGATCTGGGTATACCGAGAAAGCAGCAAAGGGCTCTAGGAGGGTGGGCTGTTTCCTCATAGCCTGCATGATAGATTCCTTGGACTGAAAGTTGAGGAGGCACATCAGCACATCTTTAGGGAGGAATTTGTTAATATGTGCAGGTTTGGGGAGTCTATAGGCACATTCAATTCCCAGATCACACTTGGGCAAGTCCGGCAGCACATATTTAGAAAAGACTGTGATGTTGGAGATCAATTCACATACAGTCTTAGGCATGCCCTTCACTCTCAAATTGCACCTTCGTATTTTATCCTCCGTATCCCACATTTTCATCTGCAGCTGCTGAATATTGCTGTCCATGCTGGCATAATCATCAGCCAGCTCATTATGAGCAGAGGCATGCTCCGCCATTTTCTCCTCCATGTGCGAGGCTCTCTCTCCCAGGGCGGTCAGCTCAGTCCTTAATTCCACCATCATACCACTGAAATACTCCTAGAGCGCATGTTTCAAGGAGCCCAGGAGGTCTCTCAGCACCCTTTGTGCCTCTTCCTCTTCACGCTCTGGGCTCCTCGCTGAACTCCTGGAGGCATGGCAGGAGGACCCAGGGGAGTGGGTAGTCGGCGCCATTTGCAGTGCGGGCTCCGCGTGCTGCTCCATCATGAAGAAGTCCGTCAGCTTCTGGACTTCTGACTGGCGTTTCGCCTGGCCCCTGGGCATGGCTGAATCTGCAGTGCGACCCGCAAGCCGAGGAAAGAAAGAGCCTCTTAGGAAAGCCAGTAAGAGCCGCAGTATAGGGATGCCCAGGAGTGCTCCTGGATTAGGCAGCCGGCGCCATCAGCTTCCCGGCCACGCCCCAGAAAGAGCTAGTAGAAAGGAAGGGAGAAAAAAAAAAGGGATAGAATAGGTATAAGAGTGGGGAGAGGGGGCAGGGACACCTTAAAAACCTTGCCCTAACCCAAGTCAAATAAAGATTGACATTTGGAGGAGTCTGAATAAAACCCAGGGACTCCAGATTAGCAGAAACCTGGCTGTATACAAACATCCATGGATATTGGTGGACGCCAACCTCCGCCGAGCACCTGAGTCAGATTAACTTGAAGGTGAGGGTGAGCTTTCCATTTTCCCTTTCCACATCTCACCATGTCACTCCTCTATGGAAGGGGGCTCTGAAGATATCCAGTACCCTGGAATCACTGAGCAGGCAGCTGCTAAGCAGAATCTCAACAGTCCCATTTTTTAGGACTTGCTGTAGAATAGTATTTCATTTATAGTCTACATTTAAACCATTTGGCTTCAACGTACCTAGTCCACTCAAGCTGTTTTTATTTGAGTAACTTCACTCTATCTCCTCTTCTCATTGGTGGCACTGCATCAATAAGGCGAAATTTAAGATGTTTCAACGGGTGTTTAATGGTATAGCGATGTTGGCGAAATCTCACTTTGAACTCCAAAGTGGTTCCTCCTATGCGTTTGACTCTGCATTTGTCTATGTGGTATAGAATTTTTTTATTTTCAAGGGATGGTGTCTTTCATAGTGGTGGAACAACTTACCTTTTAGTATATATGCCTTTTTCCATCACAATTAGCAAGTCAACCATTTTAATGAATTCTCTTCTTGACGGATGGTTTTTAGAGATCCAATGTATAGCAATCAACTTTTTAGCTGAAAATAATAGGCGAGAAATGGCAATCTTCTCCACTTCCCCCACCCTTGCCTCCTCTACATAGCCCAGTATACATGCTATGGGGTCTCTAGGTATCGTACACTTACATACCAGTTCTATAAGGTTTAGTACCACTATCGAGAAAGAGTAGAGTCGTGGACACAACCAAAACATACAGTATTCAGTATTTCCTCACTTCTGCCAGAGCACCGGGGGGTAGTTGGAGTCTGGTCTAAGCCCCATTTTAAAAATACATCCAGTGATCTATATGCCCTGTGCACCATATATACCTGTGAAAGTTTTGTGGGTTTGCTAAGCGAAAGATGATGGATATACTCCTGCATTGATTACCATATTTCTGCTGAGATAGTTCCCACCTCCACCCACATTTTTGCTTGACAAACGGGGTATTTTTCAAGAAAAATACACAATAAATCTACATAATCAGTTAAAATGACCCATTTAATAGCCCCTGCAGAAGATATAGTATCTAATGCAATATCTTTTTTTATTTTAAAGGCTTTGGTGTAATTTTGTGCCATATAAGTGTGTTGTAACTGTAGATATTGGAAGAAGCCACTGTCTGGTAAGCAGAATTCCTCTTTTAGACATTGAAAGGATTTCAGGATACCGTCTTGTGACTGACACAAAGAATTTTTCCTTTTTCCAATTATCAAAATTGGGAAGCTTGAGTCACTCAAGTAGCAATGCATTTTCCCATATGGGTGTGTACACGGTAAGGTGTTCAACTCCCCTTATTTGTTTAAGCTACACTTTTCTAATCAAACCCAAAGTGGGTTATTTTGACAAGCCTTTAAATTTACCCACCTCTAGGCTATTAATAAGTGGACCCCTCTCGATTACTACTTGTATGATATTGCATAATGAGTCTCCTGTTGAATGTTCCCTCCAACCCTGCATAATGTTGGCATTGTGCCACTAGAAAATATACCCACTGGTTAGGTAGTGGTAAACTGCCTTTGTTTTTAGGTGTTTGTAATGTCTCCTGTCTAATTCTTGGGTGTCCCTTTTGCCATATTAGGTCAAGGAATAGCATGTTAATTTATGGAACCTATTCAACGGTAGCCAGATGAGTGTTGTGCAGTACATATAGAATCTGTGGCATCAGTACCATCTTAACTAGATTCACCCTGCCCACCACTGATGTCTCTGTGCTCATTGAGGATGGCGTCTTTATGCCCCTTCCATATTTCAGGAATTAATTCTCCAAGTATTTTCAGCTTGACAAGAATGGCGCTCTGAAGCTCCTTACCAGTGAATTTCATGGCGGTCTCCATATTCCTTCTTCCTGTAAGGACCTCTTGTCTTTTGTGCTTTCTTATTTTATCCAGACTTTTTCATGTGGATGCCATAATTATACTGTTGTGTTAGTGTTCATGTCCGGTGGTATAGGATCTTCAAAGCCTAAAGTGAATAGCAATACCTTCTCTTCAGATATTGCTCCAATAATGGGTTGGACGTTGGTCAAAAGTCTTCTGCGCAGGACAACCCAGTCTCTGTTGTCTCTTATTCTTTTCTGGGTCGCTGCTGTTTGCAGGTTCAGGTCATTACTGTCTAATCTAGATGGCACTGGTCTCAGTATTTCTTGGAGATGTTTCTCCAGTTCAATATCGGCGCTGATGTCTATGAGCTCATTGAGGATGGCGCCTTTACTCCTCTTCCTTATTTCAGGGATTATTTCTCAAAGTTTTTTCAGATGGACAAGAACGGCGCTCTGAAGCTCCTTATCAGTGAACCTCATGGTGGTCTCCATATTCCTTCTTCCTGTAATGATAACGTGTCTTTTTTTCTTTCTTAGGTCATCCAGCATCAGTGTCCATTTCCGGTTGTATAGGGTCTTCACAACCAAAATTGAATTCCAATACCTTTTCTTCAGATATTGCTCTTCTCTCACTGAGAACCCAATGTTTTTGGGTTCTTCTTCTATCTCTCATCAACAGAATATAGTCTTTCTTCATTTATCATAAGGAAAAAGTGAGCTACCTACCGAAGTCTGTAAGGTAACGACTGCTCTGAGGCTGCAACACTGGGATATAGAGTGAGATGATGTCACATCACTTGTGACATCACAGGATTCTGTTAGTTCTAGCACTGTCAGTAAATGCTATCTACAGCCCCCAATACATCTATGGAGCTGAGAAGTATCTGAGTCAGCGCTATCTGCTGCAAAGTCAATCGCAATAGTGGTATTCAGTTGTAAACTACACCACCACCTTCCTCTTGATCCTTTCTAGTAGGGGAATGACATTATAGTTTTCAAATTTTTTGAGAGACCGAGATTCGACTATGCCCAAATATTTAAACTGAGCTGCCACTTCCAGATTGGTATGTTGAATTGTAGAAGTAACCTGGCCGTCTAGCAGCAATATTACAAATTTACCCCAATTCATCTTAAGGCCCGACAGGCGGACAAAATTCTTAATGATTCCCATGGCATCCAATCATCCTCCACAGTCTTACAGAAATAGAAGACTGTCATCCACATACAATGCAATTTTTCCTCATTGCCTCTTTCTAAATCCAATTCCTAATCATAGCTGCCAAAGGCTCTATAGCAATAGCAATCAGCGGCAGGGACAGAGGGCAGCCTTGCCTAGTCCATCAGTATAATTTAAAGCTTCTCGAAATTTCACCATTCGCTTTAATTCTAGCTGTGGGAGCTGAGAACAGTAGTTGAACCCATGATTTAAATTCAGGCCCAATTAGCCACAGTACCTGCCATAGATATCCCCACTCCACCCCTCTCGAAGCCTTAGCTGCGTTGAGGGACACCACCACCCTCGGTCCAATGTTATCTGCCGTGAGCTGAATATTTAAGAATAAATGCCTAACGTTAACGGTCGTGGACGTATTAGGAATAATGCCAGTTTGATCAGGATTTACAAGTTTTGTAATAACTCTTGCCAGCCTGTTGGACAGCACCTTAGCTATTATTTTGGTATCTACTGTTAGCAGTGACATTGGCCTGTACAATTTTGTGAAGGATTGTTATTATAGCTTTTTCAATAGAGGACTTTAATGTCCCTTTTGCAAAAGTGTTACTTTAGAGATTCAGTTATTTAGGGAGCAGTATACAGCTATAGCGCTTGTAGACTTCTGTAAGGAGCCCAACCATTCCAGGCGCCTTATAAATGACAGGGCATGTTCCAACTCCTCCAGAGACAAAGACCCATCAAGGGTGCTTCTATCTATTTCAGGCAGTTGCGGCTTTTTGATCCTATTTTGAAACATTTGAACCTCGCCTTCAGATTGATAGACTTGTGAGGAATATAATGACTCCTAGAAAGAAAGCATTACTTCTAGAATCTCCTGAGTACTTTTAACTATTGCACCATTTTGGAAAGCAAACTATATGGAAAGATTCTCTTTGTGCAGAGGTAATAAGTGATAATAAATTGAAGAAAAAATGCTTTAAAAGACCATAATATTATTAGAAGAAATTTAAAATAGAAAAATCACAGTGGACATAGCAACCTATTTGGGATGGGTGCTATTCACTATCCTGTCCCTCTCTTGCCCTTCCTGACTACGGAGGTCGTCCCCCTAGTTACCTGAGTCCTGGTGTCATCGTTCCATAATGGCTGCCCCTCCCCTATATCCTACCACTATTAGTGGTTGGAGTTGCTGATATTAAAAAATTCTAGCCCTACATTATTAGGTAAAGAAGTCATTATAGAATAAATGATAGAGAGAAGGTAGGGGATCGGGCCTCAGGTGCCGACGCTGGTGCTTTAGGTGCCGATTCTGGTGCTTTAGGTGCCTAAATAGTGCTCTTTTTAAAATATGTCAGTCTTAGGAAAATGCTGGACTAATTATCATCCATTAGATTTAACAGATATACATGTATAAATATCTTATGTTTTATTTCAGTAATTTTTTATTGGTTTAAATTAGCACATGTAAGATAACAGATTGATCATAGACGTCTATAAAAGCATTACATCTGATTTAACATAGGATCTGCTAGATATGCACATTTTACAATTATAAAATCCAGATATTAAAGATTTTTATCATACATGTCTAAACAACATTCTAACAATCAACATCTAAGAATGTATAGATTTATAAATCTTTGGGGTTCTAATTCAGATATAACTTGATAATAGCTGAAGGGAAAAGGAAGACTCCGACTAGTTCCCTAAAGACTACAATATTTATTCATGAGAACTATAAGGGTATGTGCACACAGGGCGTTTTTGTTGCATTTTTCCTGCGGTTTCCGCATGCAGAAAACCATTGGTTTTATGGTAATGTATGCAAATTTGTTCCTGCGGTTGGGCTTCCCAGCAAAACCAATGTGTTTTACAAAAACGCTGTGCACAAACATTGGTTTTCCAAGTGTCAAGAACTGTCAAATACCTGCGTATTTGGTGCGGATAGCTGCGGGTGGCAAAGAATTGACATGTTCATTATTTCTGGTTTTTGGTGCAGTCAATGGGAAAAACGCAGTAAAAACGCACAAAAAACGCAGTAAAAATGCGCAAAAAGCGCAGACAAGATCATAGCACTTCTCCTGTCAAGGACTCTAGGATCCTCAGGTTTTGCTGCGTTCAGGACTGCTCAAAAAACGTCCTGTGGGCACATACCCTAATACAATTATGGTGGAAAAACTCAAGCTTTTTGCCCATGTCTATAATAAGTTGGGGGGGGGGAAAGGGGTCATGAACACTCCTGGTGATTGATAGATTAGTATAATATGTTTTATCTGTTTATTAACAGTCTCAAATATATTTACTCTACTAGACTATGTATAGGCTTATTTTTTATGTATAGATCTCTATGGCATTCCGGTCTCTCACGCTGATGGGGAAAGAGGATATAGGAAGTTCCAATCTTTCCATTTCAATTGGTATTTGTTCAAGAGATTATTCCGAAGCGAATAAGAGAATTCGAATGCATTGTGACAAGCGATTGTTCCTATTGTTTCTTCAAACTTTAGGGGAAGATCATTTCTCCAATTGGCTGCGATTTTGATTTTGGCTGCAAGGATGATGTGTATTATTATAGCTCTGTGGCGAGTTGATAATAGTTCAACACCTACTAGTAGGAGAACGAATTCTTCTGTTAGTTACAAGCATACTTTAGTAACGTGATTTATTAGCGATTGAATTTTGGACCAATATGTTTTGAGTTTCTTGCAGCCCCAGAAGACATGCGATAGTGTACCTGTTTCCGAACATTCCCTCCAGCAAAGAGGAGAGTTACGTGGATAAATTTGGTGAAGTCTATATGGAGTAAGGTACCATCTAGTGTGTATCTTGTAATGTATTTCAATCATCTGAGAACTTCTGATGTGCGCATAAATGTTTTCAAAGATGGTTTGCATTCGGTCTGTATCCATTTTCACCTGGATCTCCTTCTCCCAAGCTATTAGGTTTGAGGATTTCATGAAAAACACATCTTGGTTAAAGGTCTGGTAGATTGTTTTAGTCTTCCAAGATAAAGTATTCTAGGTGTTCTTAAGCATTTGGGTTACATTTTGCGGGAGAAAAAAAAAATTATTTTATGCGATTTTATAAGTACATGAATTTTGGACCATATTTTAGCTTCAGACCGATTTTGTGTAAATTTTCTTCTGAGGTATTCAAAGGGGAAGAGATTCCTTGAATTGTCTAAAATATCAGAAATGGTATTAATTTCTACTGCTTTCCACTTCTTCATTTTTATTTTAGGAGCAATTATTTCCAAAATTTCAATGCTCATCCAGTCCGGAGGTACCAGTGCAAAGTGTGCAGTAGATAGGTTGAGTAAGGTTCTACACGTTTTATTTGCTGCTTTAAAAGTTATGTTTTTAGGTAAAGTTTTCTTTTTATCGCAAAGGTACGCAGTAAGATGCAGACCCATTTTATTACTTAGATTTTTTAATTCTTCGAGTCCTAGCCAGGTTGGTCTTTCAGTATCTGTCCACCAATTCTGGCTGAGTTTGATAATTGTTGCTTGTAAATAGGCACAAATGTTGGGAATGGCCAATCCTCCTTTATTTTTTCTCTTAATAAGTGTCGATTTTGTTACTCTGAGTTTGAGTTTGCTCCATATAAAGTTAAATAATTGTGTTTGAAGTTTCTGCAACCACTTTGCCGCAACACAGAGGGGAATAGACCTGAATTTGTAGAGAAGCTTAGGAAGCAGGCACATCTTATATGCATTAACTCGGCCTAGCCATGAGATTTCTAATTTGGTCAAGTGTTGTATATCTGATTGGATAGTTTTGTATATATCCGGTAAGTGGACATCAATGATTAAAGATAAGGGTTTAGTTAGATGTATACCTAAGTAACTTATATTCTCTTTTCCCCAGTCTAAAGTCATTTCAGACTTGAGTATTTCTAATAGCTGTGATGTTAGGTTGAAACTTAGAACTTGAGTTTTTGTTAAGTTGATTTTATAAAGCGATATGTCAGAAAATAGCTGCATGGTTTTCAGGAGATTTCTTATAGAGTTAAGGGGGTCAGTTAATGTAATTAGAATGTCGTCCGCGAATAGGAATATTTTAAATTGTCTTTGATAGAGTGGAATTCCTTTGATTAAAGGGTTCATACGTATTGTCTCTACGAGGGGTTCGATAAAGAAATCGAAAAGAGTGGGAGAAAGAGGGCATCCCTGTCTGGTCCCATTTGTCAGGAGAATTTTTTCAGAAAGGCAGTTGTTAGTCAATACCCCAACTGAGGGGATCGAGTATAAGGAGCTAACTGCGTTTATAATAACTCCTTCAAAGCCGTATTTATTCAAGGTCCGAAAAAGGAAACCCTAATGAACTCTGTCGAATGCTTTTTCAGCATCGACAGCAACTACAAGGGTTGGGATCCTCTCTCCACATGTGAAATTAGATTTATGGCCCGTCTCGTTGAGTCCGTAGTACCTCTACCTGAAAAGATGCGGTGCTACTTTTTGTATTCTTGTCGTGATTGTTTTGGTTATGATTTTTAAATCCGAATTAAGAAGGGAAATTGGCCGATAGTTACGAAGTCACCTTTGTCTCCTTTACCTTTATAAATAACTGATATCATTGCTTCTTGCATCTCAGCTGGCAGTTTACTATGTTCAGAAGTGAGGTAGTTGGCTAGTTTTACTAGGTAGGGGGTAAGAAATGTTTTGAAATTAGTGTAGTATTCATTTTGGAGGCCGTCCGGTCCTGGGGATTTATTTTTTTGTAGTGCATTGATAGTTTGTAGGATCTCTGACTGAGTAAAGGGAGAATTTAGGGTTCTCAACTGGTCTATTGACAAAGAAGGGAGATGTATGGAGTCAGAAATCTTTTATGTTATGCTTTTGTGGAAGGGTTTCCGTTGGCTCATTTTTTGAGATTATAAAGACTTTTGTAAAATTTGGCCAAGGTCTCCGTAATTTTTTGGGGAGTTTTATGGGTTGCATTTTGGATATCCTATATTTGTGAGATTCTCGTTTTAAGTCTGTGAATCTTAATTTTTCTGGCAAAGAATTTTGAGGGCTTATTCATGGAGTTGTAATAATTAGATTTTGAAAGCTGAATTATTTTGTCATATTCTGAGGTAAGCAACGATTTAAGTTCTATTCTAAGTTGAAGTATTTCCTTGTGGATGTCTTCTTTGGGGGAATTTATTTGGTTCATCTCCACTTCTCTGATCTTTTTAATTATCGTTTTTGTAGTTTGATTTTTTTTCCGCTTTAGTCTGGAATTTAATTGGATGAAATGTCATCTTATGACTGCCTTGTGAGCTGTCCAGAGGGTTGTTATTGGGATGTCACCAGTATCGTTATCTTTAAAATAGAGGTTAAGAGCTTTTTCTAATTGGTCTCTGTATTGAGCGTGGAATAAAAGATATGAATTTGCCCTCCATATCCTGTGGCCGGAGTAGTATGGATGATGAGCTATTTAAAAGATTATTGGGGAATGGTCTGACCATGTTCTTGCAAGAATATTAATTGTCTTAAATTTGTGGAGAGTAATTAATATCAGATAGTGCTAAATCAATTCGGGCAAATGATTTGTGGGCATCAGAGTAGTGAGAGTATTCCACAGATGTCGTGTTGAGACAGCGTAATGTGTCATAAAGTTCTTCTTAATGTATCCAGGGGTCTAGAGAGGTATTGGAGTTCCTACATTTGTTAGATGAGTCCAATTCAGGATTGGGGACCGCCAGGGGCGTTGCTAGGGTCAAAAAACATCCGGGGCTTGGGCCCACTGAGCTGCATTTTTCGGAATAAATTAAAATAAAACCCAAGTAAAATGTACTTTAATAACCAGTGACACTTTACATATATAATATTAACAGTTTTAATGCTTTAAAACATTATAGAGATTGCCAACATGCACTCAATAAATACACAAAATATAACAGTATTAGGCCAATATCCAAGTAATTCTAAGGCTTCTTTCACATGAGCGCTTTTCTGGCGTTAATACCGTGATTTTAAAGTGCATGAATTTCGCTGTCAAAAAACGCCATTAAAGAACATGTTCTATAATGACGTTTTTTTAGCAGTAGCTTCTTGACCCCATTGACGTGAATAGGGCGTGCTCCCGGCGAAAATTGGGTGCTTTAAAAGCACGCGATTAGTGTTCGGGGAGAAGCGCTTATCTGAATAAGCCCTAAAGGGTTTTCTTACTACTTTGATCCATTCCTCTAGCTCTAGGATACAGTTCTATCTATTGTGTTAAGGAAAAAACAGCACAAAGACAATCTTATGGCGGGTTTACACGTTGCGATATCAGCGTTCAATTTCAATGAAAAGTCACGTGGTTCGATCGTTGGAGCCTATATCGTTCCTGCGTTGTATGGTGTGAACGTCCAATACGATGCAGGAACGATGTCAATGCGATATCGGGGATTGAATGAGCGTGCTATTCAATGCTCCGATATTGAATGGAGATTGGAGCCGGATCGTGCTGTGTGACAGCCCAACTACGATGCGATGTTCAACGTCACCCATTCACTCCCATGTTAAATGGTCGTTCCTTGGTTGGGGGGCGTAGACATCATACGGACGTTGTCTCCCGATATCGCAGCGTGTAAACCTCCGATGCGATGCGGGAGAAACGTGCACTAAATGCGCGCTCCCGCGCCATTGAGTTGCGATATCGCAACGATATTGAAACGTGTAAACCCACCTTAATAGTTTAAAGTGCAAATTTAAGAGTGCAAAACTCAGAATTGGAAAAGTGTAAACTTCACTCAAACAACATTTTGGTCTCTAATGCCCTGTCTCGCTCCATTGGGGTTTTTGAGTGCCTGATCTGGTACTCCTTTGGCTTCTATTTCTTGTAAGCCAGTAAGTGCCGTCTTTTATGCTTATTGGCAAAACGGTCAATAATTGATTCATCAGAAACTGAAAGTAGAATTCTTCTTTCAAGTGCAAGTATGGCAAGATGATTTAGTCTTGCCTGTCCCATTGTCTGTCTTAGCCAGGTATGGAATCGCCGTAATACTGAAAATGACCTTTCACAGCTGCAGCTACTTACTGGGATGGTTAGTACAACTTGAATTATTTTTCTTTAAGATGGGAACATTAGTGGATCCAACTCATCATACAAAGTATTCAGTGTGATGTTTTCTGCACCTACTTGTTTTCTTGACAAATAATTCTTGGCCACAAGTACTTCTTCACATTTCCATTCAATTTTATAATGTTCACATATTGCTTGTAAGTCAGATGACAGAAAATTCTTTGCCCGTGGATTACATGCTTGAATCCCTTTTAAAAGCTCTGGTTTTATACTAGAAAATCTGTTGTCCAGTTCACATAACATTCTGTCTAAGCATGGGTAAAGCAGCTTCTGCGTTAGAGCACCTGTCGCAATAAGATCTTCTCTTACGCCACATTGTGTTTGAACCATAAATTCGTCCATTTTTTTTTTGTTTTCTCCTTGGGGTGTCCGCTTCTGGAATGGCTATATTGTTGTAAAGAAGCAAAGCTGCTGCCTTGTCATATATTTCTTTTGATTTTTCCGGAGTTCTCATATTTTTTAAGGTATTGTACACCGCCTCTTTATGATCAACTGCCGTTGGTAAATCCAGATCTTCTTTTTGAAGTAATTTGTGGAAACCTTCGCTTGTAGAAAGTAAAGACTGAAACATAAAAAGGCAAAAAATTGTAGATATCTTTTTCAAACTAATTAGTAAACCAGTGGCAACAGGTGATCTAATTTCTGAAAGACATTGAATAATTGGAGTGTAATTCAAAATCACTGCATTGACAGAGCGAATCTGACATGCCCAGCGTGTGTCTGAAATCTGTGCAAGTTGACTTTCACTTAACCCTAAACCTCTCTGAACATCACAAAATTTATTGTGATTCACAAGAGATGTAGTAAAGAAGACATATAATGTTTTTAATGTTGCAAAGAAGTCACTTGCTTTCTGTACTGCCTTGCAGGTGTAACAAAGGACAAGATTTAGCTCATGGGCATAGCAATGCACGTATATGGCTTCAGGATGATTTTCTTTAAATTTAGTTTGTACACCACCACTGTCTCCACTCATAACAGCTGCTTTGTCATAGGTCTGAGCAACACAGAGGATTTTGTCTAATCTCTGTTCTCTTAGACTTGTCTCTGGAATCTGTGATAGTTTTAGCATCAAATTCTCGAAGCTCTTTAAATCCTAGAAAATGTTCAGTAACTGTACTACTTTCAGGCGTGACAGACCTTACACAGAGAGCCAACAGTTTCCTACGACCATCCCTTGCCTCATCTGCCATAATTGAATACATCCCAGATTTAGTAACATCAGAAACTATCCTAGTGATCACTTCTTCTGCACAGCACTCAATGATTTCATTCTGGGATGACGGCGATACATATGTAGCATTACTTGGTGGATTGTAGTTTTGTAAGAAAAGATCAAATTTTTTAAATAAATTTAAACATTCCAAAAAGTTTCCTCTATTTAGGCTGCCTTCGCTCTCATCATTGCCACGAAGAGGTATTGCATTACGTCCAAAGAATTGAACAATGTTGACAAGTCTTGACATATATTCCCGCCTCTCTCTTATTTGATTTTCAGTGGCACTCTGAAGCTGATCCACAATACTGCCATGCTTTTCTAAATTTTTGAACTCAAGCCAACCCTGTGTACTGGACATATGTGCTGATGACTTCTCATGTTCTTTAAAGGAATCCAAGGCTCGTTTCCAGTTCTTGAAGCCACCAGAGCTAAATAAAGCATCTTTATTGCACCGTGTTTGAGAACGCCCAAAGTGCCTACAGGGAAAACAAAATGCAGCATTTCCCTGAACAGAGTATTCCACCCAGTTATGCTTTTTAAACCACTGATACTGTAACGCTCTTTTACTTTGGCCATAATAGTCATATGGGTACGCTGCTAGTTTTGGCTGCTTAGGACCATCTTCTCGTTGTCCTAAATCTGAAATCATGACTGTGGAAGTGCATGGTTGTGCAAGACTTGAGGCCTCAGTGTCTTCTCTTTCTTCTGATTCGATGGCAGATGTTGTTCTGTTGTGCTGTTGTACATTTTCTCCTCTTTCTGCTTTGGACAGGTTCCTTCTGGCTGTGTCTTTATCCATGAAAAACCTTCAAATATCCATTGTAACTAGCTTGTTCCACTGTTAGAACAACTTGTTCTGAACAAGTAAATAAAATAAAAAATGCAAACACTAATAAAAACTAATATACCTTTACCACCTCTACACAGACATTTAGAAGTGATTACAATGCAGGTACCTCTAGTGATTACAGAGGACGTTGGCTGGTCCAGGAAGCGTGTCTGTGGTAGGTCCGGTGAGCAGCAGCGGGACCAAGGAGCGGCAGCGCCGCGGCAGGTCCAGTGAGCGGCAGCTGCAAGGGTGGGATTCATATTTTTAACAGGTTCCCGCCTGTCCTTACCGCTAGAGGTGGTTGAGGGTCCGGTGGGTCCATCCTGTGAGCCCTTGTGGCCAGTGTGCCTCTGGCTGGCCCCCTGCACTGCTGCCTGTGCGCCTCTGGCTGGCCCCCTGCACTGCTGCCTGTGCCCCGCTGCCTGTGCCCCTGTGGCACGTCTGTGGCCACTGGCCCCTATGTCCTGCCCCAGGTGCCCCCTGTTCTTACCTCAATAAGGCAGGTCGGCAGGTCCCAGCAGGTTGCACTGAGCTGGGAGCCCCCCTCTTCCTAACTGGCAGCCAGCCCTGCCCAGAGCACAACAATTAATTCTTCAAAGTCTGACTCTGCTGACCTGGCTGCAGGACTTGTACGGTCGTGACGTCATCGGTCACGTGCAGCCAGGTCTTGTGAGTGGCACTGGGCGGGACTCCAGCGGCGATGGCTCTCTGTGAGCTACGGTACTGTGTGTCTGTGTGAGAGCCGTGCCGCCGCACAGCGAGAGAGAGCAGACACGTCGGGCATGTCTGCACTTCATCCTCTGCCCTGACAGCGCGATTCAGGGATCCATGCAGGGGTGGCGACGGCTGAGCTACTGTGTGAGAGCCGTGCCGAGCAGACAAGCTGACGCCGGGCATGTCTGCACTTTCTCCTCTGCCCTGACCGCCGGCGAGATTCGGGGCTCCATGCGTAAGAATCGGGGCTGCAGCCCCGATTCTTAATGCATAGCGACGTCCCTGGGGACCGCATTGAAGTCACCGAATATTTTCAAGTGACCTTTTTTAACTGTTTGGACAATCTTAATGAGTTTGAATAGGAAAAAGATTTGGCTTTTGTTGGGGGCATAAAAATTAACTAGTGTATAGAGCACATCATCGAGTTTGCATATTAAGATCAGGCATCTCCCCTCTTCGTCCCTAATCACCTGAGTTTTTTCGAATTTTAGTGTTTCTTTAATAACTATGGCCACTCCTGATTTTTTTTGTTTTATATTGGAAGAAAGAAAGACATGCGGGAATTTTTTGTAACTGAAGTTTGGAGTATTGTCTATTGTAAATTTAGTCTCTTGAAGACCAGCTACATCTATATTATATTTTAAAATGTCTTTCCAGACGGAATACCTTTTTTGTGGGGAGTTGAGACCGTGAACATTAAGGGACAGAAATTTGTTAGCCATGGTCGATATGAAATGCTTGTGAGTAGAGAACTGGTGTTGTTCTAGTCGAGTAGATTTCAAGTCTAGAGAGAGGAACCTGGGTTACGTTATTGGTGTTTTCCATCTTATGACGGGTTAACAAAGAAACTACTACTACAAAATAGTAAATGAATACAGGATGGTCGGAGGAGCAACTTTTTAATAGTAGTTGCCCCTAATTACATTTGGTGGAAGGGTTCTTACTGTAAACCGGTGTAGTACTTCCACTCGGACTAAAGTTTTGGCCTAGTGTGCATGGTAAGACCGTTCTGAACTTCATAGGGTAGGAACCAGATGAGATCAAGACCTGGGGTTTGAGATTTGTAGGTTTCTTAGGATCCTCAGACCATTCTCCGTCTCTTCAATAACTATTATCTTCTCCTTATAAGAAAATATGACTGTGGCCGATGATCGCCCCCATCTGTAAGGAATTTCTTTCATTCTCAATATATCTGTCACTGGCTTGAGGTTTTTACCTTCTGTTCATTGTTTCCTTGGAGATATCTGTAAAAATTTTAATTTTTTCATAGGGGGGTGGGAGAGAGTTGTTTTGCTTCATGTAATTGGTTACTGAATCTCTTGTTTAGAAAAAGGTGAATTTAACTATTACGTCTCTGGGTATTGCTTCAGAAAGATGTTGCAGCTTCGGCAGTCTATGGGCCCTCTCTATCGAGTATTCATTTTCTGACAGGGAAGGTGCGATCCTCTCTTATTCAGGTTTTTCATGTAAGTGAGAAGCTCTGAATTTTTCACCTTCTCCGGAATCCCCTAAAATTCAGATTGCTTCTCCTGTCTCTGTCCTCTCTGTCTGCCATCTTATCCTTCAAGAATTTAATCTCCCTTTTCATCTTTTCCTAATCAAGTTTTAGTTTTTACTTTCTTCTTTCAGGTCAAGGATTTCACTCTCTGTATGTTCCATTCTTGCTACAATAGAAGCAAGGGAGAACTTCATTTCATCAAACTGCTCTGCTAAGTCTTCTTTAAGGGATTGTTTAAAGGACGAAAACGATGAACAAAACGGCTTTAAGAAGAAGTCTCTGTCCGGGGTTTGGCTTGCATCAGGGTGAAACCAGGGTGACTCAGGAAATTACTCTTTTTCTCAGCCTCTGTCTTAAAGGGCTCCTGGATGAGTTATCTCCATTCACATTTGTGTCTTCAGAAGTTTTTTGGTTTGTTTTGGACTTGAGTGGAGACTCCATTTGTTTTCGCTTAATCGTTGCTAGAGAAGTTTCGTATGACATCTCGTCTTCTGGGGAGGCACTTGTGTTATCGGTTTGAAATGTGTTATTACCGCTATTAACCTCTTCCTCCTGCCTATCCATCTCCAGTGAGGGTGATGTAGTTTTATTTCTAATTTGGTCTCTGCTGTTATCAGCTATAGTGTCAGAATTGTTGGTTTTGGGAATGTTATTCGGTTTGGCTTTTGATGGCATGATCACTGCAAAGTAGTGTAAGGTCTCTTTAGGAGTCTCTGCAGCTCAGTGAGTGAGCAGATTATCGTTTATAATATCTAGTTGATATTAGGATGAGTTAGTTATGTTGGCAATAGAGCACTAAGTGCTAAGATGTAGTATAGGTGGTGGTAACTTAAATAGCTTCCTGCCTTTACTACCGAACCACAGTTTCTGATACTGAATTATAAATGGAAGACAATTTTCCCAAATACCTCTCTATAGCCTTTCGTAGCTCCAGAGAGGCATTTTACGCATACTTCCAAATTGAGATCAGAGTATACAAGTCTATTGCAAATAAAAACTTTACATGTGTAGGATATTTGGCAGCTACTTAAATACAGTAATCTCAATGGTAATAAAAGTACCATGTAGTGCTGTATTATTGAATATACTAGTTCTAAACAATATAGAGACAAGACAGTTATGATCTCGGAGTGACAGAAAATGGAGAGAGGAGAGATAAGACGTAATAAGCAGGAGGCCTGCAAGAGAGAGAGCAACAGAGAGAAAAAGGGGCAGAGAAAAGGGAAGAGAAGAAGCAAACAAAATGGAACCGCTTCACTCTAATGTCTGCGAGGCTTGGGTGCATTGTAGGAAACAAAAAGCTAAATGCGACCAAAAACAACAGTACACTGCAGTAAAATTATTAAATGCAAGTGCAGTATAAAAATTAGTATAACAAATACAGGGTACTTAGTCCATCCGTTTTTTTGCGCAAAAAAAGTTATTTCAAGCCACGTCACTAACTTCAAAGTGTACCCATCTCTGACGCGGTCCTAACTGTTGTATTAAAAACCTGACTAGTGTGAATGCTTACCAGTGAGCAGGAGCCAGCAAGACCAGTGTCTGAAATGGACTGAAGGCGACGACGGCTATATGTGTGCAGGGCCCAAGAGAGGGGCGGGGAACTCCATCTCTTGCAGGGCAAGAGGCTACTTAATTAAAGACAGATGAGTCCTGCACACAGCGAACAAGTCTGTAGGAACATGTTCACACCGCCAACATATTGGAAACAAAAAGCTAAATGCGACCAAAAACAACAGTACACTGCAGTAAAATTATTAAGTGTCCATTTCAGACATTGGTCTTGCTGGCTCCTGCTCACTGGTAAGCATTCACACTAGTCAGGTTTTTAATACAACAGTTAGGACCGTGTCAGAGATGGGTACACTTTGAAGTTAGTGACGTGGCTTGAAATAACTTTTTTTGCGCAAAAAAAACGGATGGACTAAGTACCCTGTATTTGTTATACTAATTTTTATACTGCACTTGCATTTAATAATTTTACTGCAGTGTACTATTGTTTTTGGTCGCATTTAGCTTTTTGTTTCCAATATGTTGGCGGTGTGAACATGTTCCTACAGACTTGTTCGCTGTGTGCAGGACTCATCTGTCTTCAATTAAGTAGCCTCTTGCCCTGCAAGAGATGGAGTTCCCCGCCCCTCTCTTGGGCCCTGCACACATATAGCCGTCGTCGCCTTCAGTCCATTTCAGACACTGGGCTTGCTGGCTCCTGCTCACTGGTAAGCATTCACACTAGTCAGGTTTTTAATACAACAGTTAGGACCGCGTCAGAGATGGGTACACTTTGAAGTTAGTGACGTGGCTTGAAATAACTTTTTTTGCGCAAAAAAACGGATGGACTAAGTACCCTGTATTTGTTATACTAATTTTTATACTGCACTTGCATTTAATAATTTTACTGCAGTGTACTGTTGTTTTTGGTCGCATTTAGCTTTTTGTTTCCAATATGTTGGCGGTGTGTGAACATGTTCCTACAGACTTGTTCGCTGTGTGCAGGACTCATCTGTCTTTTATTGGGTGCATTGTAGGCCCAACGGCCCTGCCTGTTGATTGAAGCACCTCTTCGGATCTTGCAAGATGTATCTAGCAGAGCCCCGGCATCAATGGTAAACCGGACTAGGCCCGCCGCTGGTGCAGCTCTCCAGAAAGAGTCATCAAATTATCTTAAATTTGCTTTAAGTCTCAGCTGGGGAGTCAACAGGACTAATGAAAACAAAGTAGGGGGTTATTGGAAGTTCGGTCACAGATCAGTTCTCCCTTCTACCACAGCTGTTCCACCTGTGGAGGTGCTATGATCAGATGAAACTCCAGATCAGTTGCAGAGATCTAGATATTAAGCAAAAGATGGAGGGAGATGTCCTCTGTATAAGAGTGTTAGCCTTGTCTTTGATCTTAGATCTCAGTTGAAGACTCAGCAAGTAGCGTCTCCAACTGAGTGGGAGCTTACAACTACCTCCCCCCTCCCTCTCCTACAGCCCCTCTCCAAGCTTCTAGGTGCAAGCCAGTAAGTATTGCTAATGTTTTAGCTTCTGGGGCTTTACCAAGGTTGCAGCTCTGGATGTTTGCTTTTACAGTTAGTGTCAATGGAGATTCTTTCAGCAAGGTAGTGGGTAGGACGGGTACTGATGGCACCCTCCACTAAATAGTCTCTCACTTCCACCCAGGGTCTGTGATTTGTCCAAGCTCCAGCCTGCTTCCCAGGACTCCCCCAGATTCCCCTGCACCGAGAACGCCAAAACTCACTGAGTGGAGTCGTGACTTAGCGGTAAAATGCCCGCGTTCACTGCTGCCAGTTGGATGGGGAGTGGAGGGGGGGGGTTGGCGGAAGAGTGGTAATGGCAGCCGTCAGCTCAAGCTGTCATGTCCTCTGGTGTGCGGGAGCTTCTCAATCACGCAGAAGGCAGCTCACCTTGAAGTAAGATTATGTCGAAGTTCCTGCTTCCAAGAAATGTCCACAAAGCTGGTCGGTATATCAGATGCAGTTTAGGTTAGTAGAGAGTGTCGCACTGTTCTCTCTCCTGTTAATGGCAGGAGGATGTCTTGGCGGTTTCTTCCTCTCAGCTTCAGGTCACAGCTAAGATCCCTCGGGGCTCAAGATTGATCCAAGGGGTACTCATCCAGTTCAGAATTCGGTCAGGCAGCTTATTTTGGGGTAGTAAGCCTTAAAAAAGGCTTAAAAGCCCGTAGCTTTTATGGGTGCACAGGAGCTCCTGTGATATGCGTCTTACATAGAGCTGCAGGCCACGCCTCTCTCAATATCTTATATTTTAGAACCTCCAGTAATATATTTATTCACCATATAAGATAATTCATATGTGTAACAAATCTGACCGCCCTTCCAAAGCGACTACCCGACGCGTTTCTCTTCTTATTGTCCCATCATGAGGTGATACATAAGGGGCATTCATCCAATGAGGTCTCACAGTCTTCCTATAGATAAATATGCCACCATATAGATCAGATGGGCATGTATGGGGTCACTTCAGATAACAGATCAGTTAATACCCTATTATTATAGCCTTTATTAGTTTTCATGCATAATATGCTGGGTATGGTGAGAGGTAGCAGCTCTTCTCAGATGGACCAGGCTCATTAACAATAGTTAACATTATCTTATTATAGCATCAACGGGTTTTCATGTATTATATGCTGCATACTGTGAAAGTTAACTGTTTTTTTTTTTATGAAACTAGGCTCACTAAAAGTTAATAGTTTGCCTGTCATAAATCAAACATACAGTCAGTCTTAGGGCCCATGTGTTTCATATCTGGCAATTCAGGGCTGGCAATTTTGTGGTCCTGGTTCGTTCTATTTGCTTTTTTATATATGATTTTGTAGGACTAATATCCTCCTTTGGACTCTCACCTCATGCTCTAGGACCCCCACAGTGACTTACAGCCTCTTAAATATATTAAAAGCAGGACCTCATTAATGCTAAATATACCCGAACATATCAGAACCACTCCGATGGTGTCGAAACGGCGAATGCAGATAAAGGCAGACCAGGCCTGAACATGTGTAGCAGATGCCACAGATGCCCGGACATTATCAGATCTGACCCCACACCGCCTATGGAAAGGTTGGCTGCATGTGAACAGCGGCATAGGTCAATCACTGTAAAGACAGAAAGAATGGCAAACTAGACCAAACGGACATGGCAAATGTGGGGGTCAACCACCAATCAATAACAAATCAAAGAGTGGGGAAGCCAGCACTGCCTATGGTCAGCATGCAATACAAAAAGCATGGGCCTCATAGGTTTTACATTTGTAGGATTCCGATCAGCCTTAAAGTGTCGCACCGTTTAGGTGGGCCGTTTCGCACAGCACCCAAAACCACTGGTGATTTTTGGTAATTTCCATCATTTTTTTTAAAGGGATCCTGACACCCCCAAAACACCTCCTAAGCTATTAAAAGCTGTCCCTAGAGCATATTAACACTTACCCTACACTCCTTTTAGCTCCTAAATGCATATAGTGAAACTGAATATAAACGTTATAAAAGTACCTCATTACTGATGTTAATGAGTGACTATGGTATTCATAGTCACTCAGCCAGGCTGTCCCTCTTCATCATATCACGCCTGAATAGGCGTGATCTTCATCATAGATTCAAATTCGCGCCTCCCTACGCGCCTCCCCACTGTGTCCTATTCCGGCCGGGTTTCAGTGTGAGGATAAGACGCGATTCGCGTCATTTCCGGCGCCAGGTGACGTATTTACACCCCCGCCGCTGTTAGCTTCAAGTCCGGCACTGCGCATGCGCAGTGTGGGGGACAGCTTTTAATAGCTTAGGAGGTGTTTTGGGGGTGACAGGATCCCTTTAACTTGCTCGGTGACTACATTTGCTCTAATGGCTCCTAATAGCACATACACAATACAGGGCTAATAAGTGAATGGTGATCCCCAGGAGCACTGTATGACATTTTGAGGTAGGCTACTCTCAGAATCTGCAATACACTCCATAAAATTCCCGAACCTGTCGTGGGGGTACTGACTTCTAAGACCATGGAAAGTCCATATATTGTGGCTGTTATACCTGCAGTGAAATGTGCCTAAATTATACGACTCAGAAAGCTGACACACAAAGAAACCTGACAGCACTCCCTAACATGCAGTGTAAACAGGTGCATGGTGGTTTTTTTTAAACCTAGAGAGAGGCTTTATCTTATTGTTGGAACCTTATAAAGAGATATGCCGTGATGTGGCTACTGGGCAGATATAGAAACGGCCATTTTTGTATGCTAAGTATCTAAATTTTTTGTATATTTCCTTGGCAGTAATGCAGTGCTGTATTTTTCCATTCATGGTTTGCATGCTTTACCATTTCAAAGTGCAACTATTTTTTTGTCATCATTTCATTACTGACACCACTAGGGGCAGATGGTCATTTCATTAGTGACGTCAGTCAATGGGCATCTGTCATTTCAGTAGTGATACAGTTGTGAAGGTAGCTTTGAATTTAGTATGACACCAGTCAAGAGAGAGTTTATCATTTTAATAGTGACTGTGGATGTCTATCTTTTCATTAACGACACCGGTGAGAGAGCGGCCTATTCTTTCACAAGTAACGCGGGTCAGGAGGCAGCTATCCTTATACTACCGTAGTGACATTGGTGAGGGGATGGCTATCCTTTCACTAGTGACATTAGTGAGGAGGCATTTTATAATTTCACTAGTGACACCAGTAAGGAGGCATTTACCCTTTCACTAGTGACACTGGTAAAGGGGTGGCCTATCCTTTCCCAAATGAGATTAATAAGGAGGCAGCCTATCCTTATACTAGTGACACCAGTGAGGATGTAGACAAGGATGATGTCAAGATCAACTACTAGATGGCGCTCTGGAGAAAAAAGATAGTCACCATAGAGTAAAGTCAGGCGCACAGATTAATTGAAAAGAGTCCAACAACAAAAACTTTTTGTTCTTTTTCAGTTTTATTGAAATATTATATCCGTATACGACGTTTCGGCTCTAACATGAGCCTTTGTCAGGATCTAAATGCAATATATATAAAAAAAAAGTAACAGTGCAAATGATTACAAAACAATTTTTGGTGCTCGCTTGTCAAACCAAAATAGGTGCAGGCGATGTGTCTCGATCCGAAATAAAGGTGGAGAAATGGACGTAGTAGGTGTATATTGTGAGAGTGAAAGGATTGAGGAGAAAAAGAGGAGAAAGAAGCAAAAAAGTTGATGGAAAAACAACAAATTAAAAAAATAGACACATTTGAGAAGAGGTGGATCTAGTATACTCTAAGGGTACTGTCACACCTGGACATATCGCTGGCGATTTCACAGGCGACGCACGTCTGTTTTTGCGTGTCGCCCAAGGTCGCTGTCGCCTATTTACACGGGGCGACAACTCAGGCGATGACCTGACCGGAAAATTCTGAGCGTCGGCCAAGGGCGATCAAGTCGCTGGTGGCTGCTTCGGCGTCACGCAGAGCCACCACATTAGCGATGTGGGCGTAATTTTGACCCGCATCTCGGAGATAGGCGTTAACATTATGTTGTTTGGTTAAATCAATGTTTATTAGCATTCCAAATAAAGAAATAACACAGATTACTGCTGTATGTGTACAAAGATTGGATGCAAAAGGTTTTACATATTTCGAAAATGCATAAACCATGAATATTCAAACTTGTATTGTAATATACACTCATCCTGGTGTATTCATAAAATGAGAAAAAATAACATTAGTAGTACTATGTAGAGAAATAGAATAGAAAAGAAAGAAAAGAAGGGGGAGAAAAAATAGGGGGGGGGGGGGAGCCGAGCGTTACATCGCCTCAAACCTGAGTTAGGACCCCGTTCCTCTCAGGTTTTGATGTTGGAGTTCGTCTAGAGAGTATTTAATCATCATCCCACTGTTTTATCCAGTCTTTCAACTCCTGTGTTTCTCTGAACATGATCCAGGGAGCCCATAAGGCACAGTGTCTATCGGCAGCAGCCGGACCTGGAAGAGACTGAGACGCCAACTCCTCCAATCTACAAACATCATTGAGTTCTGTTACTAGTTCAAGTCTAGAAGGTCGTCTAGTACGTTTCCACCACCTTGGTATTAAACGTCTTGCGGACGTTAAGAAGTATCTAAGCAAATCTTTTTTAAATTTCGCTATGGACATAGGTGATCTATTCAATAAGGCTAGGTCTGCTGAGAATTTTACGTCTTTGGACATGACTTTGTTATAAAGTATGTTGACTTCCCTCCAGAAGGGGACTATTAAGGGACACTCCCACCAAACATGTATATAGGTACCAGCGTCACGCTCGCAGCGCCAGCACCTATCCGAGGCCGTGGGAAATATCGCATGGACGTCTGTCGGGCATCTGTACCACCTCGCCACCACCTTATAGTTTCTCTCCTGTGACAGTGCTGTTGACGATGATTTGTATGTGAAAAGATGTATTTTCTCCCAGTCTGAAGTATTTAACTTTAATCCCAAGTCTCTTTCCCACACCCCCCAAAACCTGATGGGCCCGGGCGCAGATCTGTTGTGATGGTCTGTCAGGATACGATATAGTGTAGATATGGCGTTTGGAACGTGAGTCTTGCTCAAACATAGTTGTTCAAACCCTAGGAGGGGACGAGTGATATCCTCCAGGGATAAGGTTTTGATGTAGTTTTTGAGTCTGGCATATGTAAACCAAGCCCCCCCAGGTGTGGAGCCATCTGGATAGATCATATGTAGGGGTTTGATTCCCTCCCGAGTAACAAAGTCCCTGAGTATAGGATATGATTGTCTTGTGATGTTTAAAAATGAGGGGTCCCTATGATCTATCTGAAAGGAGGGGTTTCCATATATTGGGGTGAGGGGTCCAGGGTGAGATGTCAATTGCAAGGTCTTGGTCTGAATCAGGAAGGAGCTATGAATTTGACTAATTAAAAAGGAAGGGTCCCTAGCACGTATGGTGCCAGGCGACCATATCTTTGTTAGGGGAATGTCCTCCTGTCCTCCCACTTCTATATCCACCCAACGTTTCCGCTCCCCTGAGCAAAACAGGTCCAATATGCATCTATCAATCGCTGCATAGTGATAAAGAATGAAGTCAGGGAGACTCAGACCCCCCTTGTTTATTTTCTTATGTAATAGAGTTAGTGATAGTCGGGGCTGAACGTGTGACCATATGTATTTTATCACCAAGGTTTTCAATCTAGAGAAAAAGGCGGCTGGCAAGCGTATGGGCACCGTCTGGTAAATGTATAATAAGCGAGGCAAAACGTCCATACGTATGGAGTGAATTCTCCCCAGCCAAGTCAGAGCCATCTTATTCCATTTAGTCATGTCCGACTCGATTCTTGATAGTAATGTAGTATAATTTAGCTCAAATAAGTGGTTGGGGTCGTTTGGTAATTTAATGCCTAAATAGGTTATATAATCTCTACGCCACTCGAATGGGTAGTCCCGCCTCAGTAATTCCATCAGAACCCCTGGAAGGGAAATATTCAGAAATTCTGATTTAGATGTATTAACCTTAAAATTACTAAGGTGACCAAAGATGGATAGTTCTTTTAAGGCATTTGGGATGCTGATCAGGGGGTTAGATAAGTATAACAACAAATCATCGGCGAAGAGGGCCAATTTATGATCTTTAGTCCCCATGGCCAGGCCCCGTACGGACGGATTCGCCCGAAGGGCACATGCCAGAGCCTCCATGCATAATATATATAGTAGAAGTAGTGCCACTGTCTTTTTTCCTTCATTTTTATATATATAGTAGAGGTGATAGGGGGCAGCCCTGGCGGGTTCCGTTTCTGATGGGGAATGCCTCCGATAAAGATCCATTAATCCTGAGCCTGGCCGAAGGGCACGTGTACAGTGCCCCTATGCGACGAAGCATCACCTCATCGAGGCCCATGTGTCGAAGCACTGCAAACATGAACCCCCAGTGCACCCTGTCGAACGCTTTTTCTGCGTCTATTGACAGGATGCACATGGGGATCCCCCTCCGCCTAGCCGCGTCCACCACTGCCAAAGACCTGATGGTGTTGTCTCTTGCCTCTCTGCCGGGGACAAAACCCACCTGATCAGCATCTATTACACCGGGGAGGAGATGCTTCATCCTATCTGCTATCAGTTTGGCGTAGAGCTTAATATCCAGATTAATTAGTGATATTGGTCTATAATTCCCGCATGATGATGTGTCTTTGCCTGGCTTGGGTAGAACCACTACGTGGGCCGTCAATGCCTGCTTGGGAAACGTCTCTCCTCTCGAAACTGCATTGCATACATTGAGAAGAGTTGGGTTTAAAACATCTAACATCTGAGAATTGTTTGTAAAACAAGGCTGTAAAGCCATCTGGGCCCGGACTTTTGCCAACCTTCATTTGCTTAACCCCTTCCTCGATTTCCGATAAAGTGAAGTCTGTGGAGAGTTGATCGACAGACTCCCTTGGGAAGGATGGTAGTCCGCATTTTTTAAGATAATCTTCTACCTTCGTATTAAAGTGTTCGGGAGTCATTGCATCATAATGACCCTTCAGCTGGTAGAGAGATGTATAGAATTGACGAAACCTTGATAATATGTCCGTGGTCTTATGGGCCAGTCCTCCTTTATTGTTTTTAATGTGGGGTATGAAAGTCTGGGTGTGTCTAGGGTGTAATGCTTTGGCTAATAAGCTTCCACATTTATTTCCCAGCATGTAGTATCTAGAGCGTATCCTGTCTCGAAAGGCTCTACCCTTTTGGTCTAAGATGGATAGTAATTTGTGTCGTGTTGTTGACAGGTCAGAAAACACAACTGGATCATGGTATTTTTTATGCTTCGCTTCCAGAGAATTTATTTGGGACAGAAGAGACTCAATCTCCCGACTCCGAAGTTTTTTTAGGCGAGTGCCATGCGATATGAGTATGCCCCTTATGACACATTTCATGGCTTCCCATTTTAGAGGGGGAGATGTCTCGTCACCTTCATGGTCGAGGTTGAAATTTCGTATGGCTGATACTATATCGGCATGGCATGTGGGGTCTTTTAGCAAGTTTTCATTTAAACGCCAGGTGTATTCTGGTTTTGGGTTTTCTGAACTGATCTGCATGGAGAAAAGTATGGGGGCATGATCTGACCAGATAATGTGACCTATCTGCGCCCAGACCCCTCTGTCCAAAAGAGAGTGGGAAACATGGAACCTATCTATTCTGCTGTATTGTGAATGTACAGGAGAGAAAAAAGTGTAATCTTTGGTGTCTGGGTTTAGGATGCGCCATACATCTATTAGGCGCATGTCCTCCCAATGTTTAGCAAGGTGGCGGAGAGATGGCCCAGATAAGTGTGACTTACCCGACGAGACGTCCATGGATGGGTTGATAGGGAAGTTGAAATCGCCCCCTAGTATGACGGGTGTCGATCCAGCAAATTCCTCGAGTTTTCTGCGAGTCTGTCCCCCAAAACGTCCCTGTTTCCTGTTGGGATAATAAATGTTAGCCAACACAAATACATCTGTTTGCCAAGATACTTTCAGGAAAATATAACGTCCTAAAGGGTCTACCATTTCCTCTGCAATTTTCGGAGCACATGTCCTGTGGAAAGCGATAGATACCCCGCGTGATTTGGAATCTGGGTTGGAACTGTGATACCACAATGGGTAATCTCTTGTCTCACATTTCGGTATTTTATCAGTGCGGAAGTGTGTCTCCTGGATCATTACGGTTTGGATTTTTTGTTTGTTAAAGGAGTAGAGGATTTGGCGTCGCTTCTCAGGCACATTTAGTCCCTTTGCATTAAAGGAGCAGCAAGTAAAGTCAGCCATCATTCACAAGTATAACACTCTGAGTATGATAGTGGGATATATCGCCCGGCATGGGAAGAAAGGGAGGAGGTTGGAAATTAGGTAAAGGTAGGAAGAAGAAAAGAACAAAGAAAGAAAACACGGATATATACTTAACGCGGAAAATAGTAAAACAAAACGTGTTGAGGTTTAGGCAATCGCAGTGCCTCAACTTGTGCACTAAAGGACAAACCATGGTGTCCTGCACGTAGAGGGGATGGGTGGAAGTCCAAGGCTAGGATCCCCCGCTTCCTCGCCCCCTCGCCTTTTATTCAACTTTTAATACTGTAAACAAAATGCCTATATGTGTAATGCAATATAACTTGGACTGTAATGTCTTCACAGTTAGTGGAATGACACTTGCAATCTCCTATAATAACTATAATATTACTCCGCTGGAGGAGCTATGCTTTCCTTAACCAAGACCCGTTGGTTATGAGGGAGGGGAGAGGGGAAGGTAAGAGGGGGTCGAGGTGTAAGGGAAAGGTTCGTAAGGCAGATCAAATGGGGAAGAGGGGTCTTCATTCTGGTGGTAGGAGGATCACACGTATAAGGTCAGCAATAAAGTTCTAATTTTCCAGCTGGAGAAGAAATCGTGATAACTGTCGGTTGATGACTTCCAAGTCATGGAGGTGGAATAAGTCCGTTCTCTCCAAAGGGGATGTCGTTCCTTATATCCCGTATCCATCAGGTGTGTGAACCTCTGGGTGGAGTATGATGTCGCACCCCTTGCCATCTGGTGGGTGGAGGAGGCAGGTGTGGGATTCTTGGCCAGTCAGGAAGGGCAACCTCTGGGATATCCAGGGCTTTACAAAAGGCTGCCAAGTCCCCAATTCGTCTGAAAGAGGCAGATTTTCCTCCCTTTTTCGCAACCAATTGAAAAGGAAAACCCCACCTGTATGTGATGTCCTTTTCTTTCAAAAGTGAGAGAAGAGGCTTGAGGCCACGTCTCTGCAGCAGGGTGCGGCGAGCAAGGTCAGGCAGAAGAAGTACTGGCACATCCTGGAATAATATCTCCCCCCGCTGTCTGGCTGCTTGCATTATAGATTCTTTAACTGAGTAAAAATGAATCCTGCAGATTATGTCACGTGGCCTGGCCTCTGGGGATGGTCTGGGGGCCAGAGCCCTATGGACCCTATCCATTTCAATGTGTGGGCCCTCTGGGTCTCCCATAATCTGTTTGAACAATGTTTGGATAGTCTTTGGTAAGTCAACAGGGGAGACGGACTCTGGTAGCCCCCTTATCCTGACATTATTGCGCCTATTTCGGTTTTCAGAGTCCTCCTGGTTATAGAGGAGATCTTCTATAAGGGATGAGTGTGTAGCCAGAAGGGCCCGCTGTGCCTGCAGTTCGTTCAGTACTGATTCCTGAGAGTGCTCTACTTCTTCCACTCTGGAGGTGAACTCCATTCTCAGGGCCTGCACCTCTGATTTATAGGAGGCTTCCAGTCTGCAAGCAAACCTTTCCAGGTCGCGTTTAGTGAGTAAGTTTTTTAGGTAGGTACTTATCTCTTCCATCGATGCTCCCTCCATCACGGCTGGTGGGGAATCGTCCTCCTCCTGCAGGTCTCTCAGCTCCAGGAAGCGATTGCTCCCGTGCTCCGCTCTCCCTGCATGATGGTGTGGTTGTGGAGCCTGCGCCATCTTGGAAGTGCTTGTCTCTGCTGGGGCTCCCGCTCCGGAACGGAGATAACGCACTATGGGGCCTTGAGAGCCGGTCTCCTCGCTGCCGGTGCTGCCTTGAGTCCTCCTGTTCTTCCCCATCTAGTTTGGAGAGTGTCTTAGGCGGTATTTGTGTGGCGAAGGGGCTCGGGATCACGGAGCTCGGGTAAGCTGCTTCTTATCCCGCCATGCGCAAGCCACGCCCCTCTAACATTATGTTGTTTGACGCCTCCAAGAAGTGTGATTGGTTGCAAACAAACACCAATGACTGTGTCCTAGTTTGCCACGCCACATCGTACAATGTAAGCATGCATGTGCGTATTGGCTCGTTGCTCTACTCTCGTGTGATATGTAGCGGATTATTGCTAGACGCATTTGCGTGCCCAACAAGGCAAAACGCGGCCCTCACGTGACGAGTAATTGTATTGTGAAGCCGTATGGCGCTTTAATGTAATGTGTGTTGTGCTACTACGTTGGCTAATTAAATTACGCTGGCTTTGTTGGTCAGAATATTGGAGCCTTCACCAAGTATGTGTGTGCACAGATATTTGTGTGTTTGCAGTTATGTGGGACATATGTATTGTTCACCTAACATTTCCTTGTCCATGTGTGTGTACAGAATATGTATAATGAAATACATGTACCGTATTTTTCGCTTTATAAGACGCACCTGATTATAAGACGCACCCCCAAATTTGGTGAAGCAAAAGAGAAAAAAATTATTTTTAATGTTAAATGGGGTCCGTCTTATAAGGTCAGTGTCCGTCTTACAAATCATATGGGGTATATGTCTCTTATAGCCCCCTCTTCCTGGTACATGGTCCTCATCCTGGGATATAGCTCCCCTATACTAGATATGGCCCCCTTATTCTGGTTATGGCTGGCACACATCCCCCAGGGCTGACATACGTCTCCCGGGGCTCTCACACATCCACTAGGGATGGCACATGCCCCCAAGGGCTGGCACATTCCCCCAGGGCTCTCAAACATCCCCCAGGGCTCTCAAACATCCCCCAGGGCTCTCAAACATCCCCAGGGCTGGCACATGCCCCCCAGGGCTGGTACACGTCCCTCAGGGCTGGCACATGCCCCAAGGGCTGGCACCTCCGCCCCAGGGCTGGCACCTCCGCCCCAGGGCTGGCACCTCCGCCCCAGAGCTGGCACATATCCCCCTGGGCAGGCACACATCCCCCTGGGCAGGCACGCTTCCCCCTGGGCAGGCACATGCCCCCCAGGGCTGGCACATGCCACCCCAGGGCTGGCACATGCCACCCCAGGGCTGGCACATACCCCCAGGGCTGACACCTCCGCCCCAGAGCTGGCATACGTCCCCCAGGGCCGGCACATGCCCCCCAGGGCTCTCACACATCCACTAGGGATGGCACATGCCCCCAAGGGCTGGCACATTCCCCCCAGGACTCTCAAACATCCCCCCCAGGGCTGGCACATGCCCCCAGGGCTGGTACACGTCCCTCAGGGCTGGCATTTGTCCCCAGGGCTGGCACACGTCCCCCTGGGCAGGCACACGTCCCCCTGGGCAGGCACACGCCCCCCAGGGCTGGCACCTCCGCCCCAGGGCTGGCACATGCCCCCAGGGCTGGCACACATCCCCCTGGGCTGGCACACTTGTCCCCCAGGGCTGGCACACTTGTCCCCCAGGGCTGGCACACTTGTCCCCCAGGGCTGGCACACTTGTCCCCCAGGGCTGGCACATGGCCCCCCCTTGCTGCTGGGCAGAAAATAACAAACATTTTATACTTACCTCTCCATCGCTTGCCTCAGTCTTCAGTGCCTCTCTCCCTGACTGCCGCAATCTCCCTCCGAGGTCCCGGAGAAGCCGGTCATGTGATCGGGTGCACACTGATGACATCACCGCACTGCAGTCATCAGTGTGCACCCGATCACATGACCGGCTTCTCCGGGACCTCGGAGGGAGATTGCGGCAGTCAGGGAGAGAGGCACTGAAGACTGAGGCAAGCGCTGGAGAGGTAAGTATAAAATGTTTGTTATTTTTTGCACAGCAGCAAGGGGGGCCATGTACCAGGATGGGGGGGACTGCAGGAACATTTAATATGCCCTGCACCCCTGTCCATACCTCGGTGCTAGCTTCAGCACTGAGGTGATGGACAGCGGCAGTGCAGTGAATAGTAAATGAGTTAATGAGCGGGGGTCACGTGACCTCCCGCTGCCTCCTACAGCCCGCAGCCTGCCCGCCCCAGCCCCCGGACACACTCTAGAGCTGCCCCCACTCTCCCCTGCACCGTATGTTCGCTTTTTAAGACGCACCCCCCACTTTCCCCCAAAATTTGGGGGAACAAAAGTGCGTCTTAAAAAGCGAAAAATACGGTATATGGAGGAAAACACACACAGGCACCATACAGTGTCACCACAAAGCCCTGTCCCTGGGTGCCGTACATATGTCTCCAATGCTTATGTACCCCTATAAATCGGACATTATGTCGCCATACAATTGTGGTACACCATACTGGTACATGCATCTCTTTCCTGGGACAAATAAACACATTTGAAATTGTGGAAAGAATAATGGCGGTTTAGGGGCGCTCAAGGAGGAGACAAGGGAAGATAGTGATACTTTCATTTATTTGGCATACACAAGGGGTCTTCACAACGCGTTTCGGCGGTAGCTCCGCCTTCATCAGGTGATGACCTCACATGTCATTACAGACATTTTATAGGGTACACTTACAATGACATCATCATCATCTAAATACGTCAACGGAAGTTTCTTAAAGAGACATACACACATATAGTGTTAGCACCACAAAGAAGAGGAGAATACCTCACTAGAGACTTAAAAATACTATAATCCAACATTAATAAAAAAGAAAATCAGGTCGGGGCAGCTCCTGACAGGGTAAAAGGTAAAATACAGTTCTGTATACCTGGAGTTATACACGGAAGACTGGAGCAGGGTTCACTGGCTTTTACTTGCACTTCCTTCAAGTTTTTACGGTAAATAATGATTGGTTTGTCCGGTAATTGTTTTGATAATACTTTATCAGTTTTGAGGATAAACCAATATTTACACATTAGTTTGTTGAGGGCCCTTGTAGACCTATTATAGGTAGTAATCAGACTTAGTTCAGCCTTCTTCACACCATCCTCTTTGGATCTAGACTTCATTTTCTCAAGACATGAATCTTGGGTTTCCTCCCTCATTTTGCTATAAGCATCGGCCAGGATCCTTTTTGGGAAACCTTTTTGTCTGAATCTGCTTTTTAATACAATAGATTCATTCCTAAAATCTGAATCCAATGTGCAGTTCTTTCTTATACGCCAGTATTGACCATATGGCACATTGGCGATCCATTTGGGAAGATGGCCACTATTGAATGGTAAGTAGCTATTCACATCCACCACCTTGAAGTGCGCGGAGGTGATAATTCCTCCATTCAATCCCTTTCGGATCATGAGATCAAGAAATTGTAAACCAATGTTGGAGATGTCACATGTAAATTTCAACCCCCATGTATTTTGATTTAATCTGCCTATAAAGGTTACTAACTCGTCCCTTGTACCAGACCAGACCAAAAATAAATCGTCAATAAACCGTTTATAAAGCACGATCTGTCCAACACTTAAAGGGTTTTCTTCAATATGTGTGGTTTCAAACTGCCCCATGTACAGATTAGCATAGCTTGGTGCCATGCGTGTACCCATGGCACATCCCTTAGCCTGTGTGTAGGTCACTTCTTCAAAGCTAAAAATGTTATTTTTTAAAATAAACTCCATGCTTCCAAGTAGAAAAGTCCTCTGTTCTACTGGCAGGGAGGCATCCTGTGACATGTAATAATCAGCTGTTTCCAGTCCCATATGATGGGGAATGTTTGAATATAATGAACTCGCATCCATCGTGCAAAATAAGTGGTAGTCCTCAAAGGTACATTCTTTTAATATTCCTATTAAATGAGTGGAATCCCTCAAATTAGATTTTAAGCTTAAAACATATTTCTGAAGGAAAAGATCCAGATAATGCGACAAATTGGCAGTGATGGAGGAAACCCCTGAAATGATCGGACGTCCAGGGGGATTGTTTTTATCCTTATGGATCTTTGGCAAAAAATAAAAATAGGGGGTTTGAGGGTGTTTGACAGTCAAAAAATCCTTTTCTCTCTTATGCAAAATGCCCTGAGTGGCTGCTAATTGGATTTTCTCATTATATTCCAAGAGGATCTGATTAGAAGGGTCCAATTCCAACCTTTCATAATATTCTAGATCCCCTAATATCCTCAGACTCTCATGATTGTACCAATCACGGTCCATGACCAATCCCACCCCCTTTATCTGCTCCTTTCAAGATGATCTGTTTGTTCTGTTTCAAAGTAACTAGGGCTCTTCTTTCACTGGGGGTCAGATTGTCATGACGTTTGTCTTGTGTAAAGGATCTCAGGCCCCTTAGAACCAACTCTTGATAGGTTTCTAAATACGTGCCTTTATGGTGAGTAGGGTAGAAGTTTGAATTTTTACTGACAGGGACATGCACAAACGGATCGATAGTGCCGATGGTGAGGGTCATCTCAGCACTAGGTGTGGCTTTTTTCTGTTTTTCCTCAATGAGAAAATGCCGCTTAAGAGTAATTTTTCTAAGAAAGTTATTAAAATCCATAAAAAGGGTGAAGGTATTTAATGGTCTCAATGGGCAAAACGATAAACCATGTCGTAGGAGGGAGACCTCCCCCTCAGACAACTCATGGTTGGAGATGTTAAATATCCCCAGTTGTTCCAAATTAGCTTTTTTCGTCATTTCATGGTTACCTACAAGATCATTGGGAGGTACAGATGAAAGACCTGGAACAATACCTTTATTTAGTTTGGTTTGGATTTCTTTATTAATGGATCCTGATTCGTTTTTGGATCCGTTTTTGCTTCTCCCGCTACCCCTACTTCCCCTATTTTTTTTTTGTTTTGAAGTGTCGTCCCGGGAGCAATTGAAAAAACTGAGTGATAGTAGTCTCTTTTAAACCCAGATTTTTACATTGTGTTTGGCCATTAGAATCACTATTAGGAGTCTTTACAGGAGTGGTACAATCCTCAGTAATGTGGGTCAGTTGTTCGTCAGTGTTAATAACTGTTTGAGTGATAGGGGGGAGATCGACACTAGCCCCCTCAATTAAGTTTTGAATTTCCAATAGGCTATTGGGTGGTAGTGAATTAGGGTGAATCGTCAGGAAAGAAAAATTCAACAATGAATTATCAATGTCCGAACTCGGGATATTTCCTTCTCTCAAGGAGGGCTCAATTTGAGTAGAGGAGGATGGATCACAACCTGCCCCCAGCCTCTGATCGCAATCTTTCCCCATGGAAACTGAGGCAGGATTGCGCTGAGGACTTTCAAGTGGTTCATTAATCATCAAATTCACTGTCTTTGCTATATCCTCTACTGTCTGAATGGACGCCAGACCAGACTCTTGGTGGACTGACCCGTCCGTCTTAGTAGCGGGATTGTGATCATTACTGTTATCTTCTATTTCCATATTGTTAGACTGTTCACCCTGTTCTACTGTTATATCAACAAAATTAGGAGGATTGATATTTTTTTGAAGATAGTGATACTTTCCTTTATTTGGCATAAACAAGGGGTCTTCACAACGCGTTTCGGCGGTAGCTCCACCTTCATCGGGTGATGACCTCACATGTCATTACAGACATTTTATAGGGTACACTTACAATGACATCATCATCATCTAAACACGTCAAAGGAAGTTTCTTAAAGAGACATACAAACATATAGTGTTAGCACCACAAAGAAGAGGAGAATACCTCACTAGAGACCTAAAAATACTATAATCCAACATTAATAAAAAAGAAAATCAGGTCGGGGCAGCTCCTGACAGGGTAAAAGGTAAAATACAGTTCTGTATACCTGGAATTATACACGGAAGACTGGAGCAGGGTTCAGCGGCTTTTACTTGCACTTTCTTCAATTCAAACAGTACCAACAGTTCAGTTCTCAACACAGTTCTTATTCACAGTCAACTCCGGACACTTTCAACCCACTGCAGCCAGGCTATCTTCCTGAGACCCCACCCTCTCTCTCAGTAACCTTTCAGGCTTGTTCTCTCTCTCTGTTCTTCCTTGTGGGCTGTATGACGGCAACTCGGTCCTTGTTGTGTGGCTTCCCCCTATGTGTGTGGGCAGTAAGCCAGGTCCTCTATAGTGTTGCTGAGCCTCCAGCCCGTGTAGTAAGAACACTGATCTGCAATCCATTCCCCGCAGGTTTGTCAGGGGAGCTGGCGTGTAGCAACAGTCCCCCTCAGAGCTGACACTCTGGTCCCAGCCTAGCTTAGGTGTTCCTCTCTTGCAAGGGATCACCGGCTCTTTCCCACCCATGTGGTTATCCAGGTACAACAAGAGGAAACTACCCCGCCGGTAGTCGGTCAGTGCTGCCGTACTCCTCTGACCCGGTGGCACCGGTCCGGTCTCTGTCCTCACTCTCCCTTGGGCTGCAGGCTATGGACGAGCTTTCTCTCCATGGATCTGTGTCACTGTAGTTTCTGCGTCTCCAGGGAGCCCTATCCCTCCGGGAAGTGTCACTTTCTGTCACTGGTCTTGTCTGTTCTGGTCAGCTCACTATGGCCTACTAACTCCTTCCTCCTCTTTCCTTCCTTTTGTACTGGTCTACCACTTGGCCTACTTCCCACCCACTTCCCTCTAAAGCCTACCACCCCTTGCCCACATAGAGTCCCGGGCTCCGGGTTGGGTGTTGTGCTCTTGTGGGTGTGTGTGCTGTGAGGGTGTTTGGTGCACAAACTATTTCCTATCTACCTGGCTGCAGTTCCCTTACGTGGCCACCCTGGTCGCAGGGACGCCACATGTAGATATCGTGGACGATGCTCCAACGATCCAGCGAGCAGCTATTGTTCGCACAACCCAGCGAACGATACCTCTTCATTGCTGAGAATAGGGGAAGTCTTCAACAACATCGTTATCGCGGTGTCAGACACAACGATACTTCAGGTTGGCTGATCGTTGATCGTCTGATTTGAGAACATATTCTCAAATCTGGTATCAGCGATCCAATGATTTATCGTGACCACATCGCAGTGTCACACGCAACTACCTAGTAACGATGTAGTTTCAATGTCTCAAAACCAGTGACCGTTCAGCGATATCGTTCACGATCTCGTACCTTGTAACGGGGCCTTAAGAATAACAGTTATAACATAGTCATTGGCAAATATCGTGGAAGAAAACAAAGAAATGGAAAAAGACCACAAGGTGAAAAGAACTTCTAATGGGAGTCATCCCCAGAGGAGGAGGTTGTTATAGAGCTGGCTAATGTTCCTGTCGAGATTGGTAATAAACTCTCTACAATGTTCATTGACAGTTACATGCCATTTAAGGGACATGTATCCATGCTGGAGCTTTACAAGGGACTAGGGACGATGCTGCACGCCTTCTCCAGGAACTGCTGTGATCACCTCCAGAGAAGGCAGCCGGTAAGAGCGCTCTTACAGTTCTTACTTGACCCAGCTAGTTGACAGGTCATTAAATCCATCCACGCGGTCACAGGCTTTCTTCTTTTCAGCCCACTGCGTGAAATGGTTCTCCAGAACAGGCCTGAATGGTATAAATAGTGGCTGCGCTTGTCTTTTCTCCTGATCGTCTCAGCCCATGGTGGTGACAAATGTATGTGCTCTGATGTTCCTGCACACACCCAAGCGCTCTTGAGGACCTTTTGACAGCAGTTTCTGGATAAGATCTTTTTCGTCAGCACCAAGCAAAGATTATGATCCGTCTTGTGTGCACAGTGGTCACTCACCAGATGGTCTTGGATTCTTTCAGAGCCCAGATCTTTTTTTTTATCCACCTAAGAATAGGGGGTACTTCACGCATTGAGATATCGCTGTTACGTCACAGGTTTTGTGATGTAACAGCGACCTCGCCAGTGATCTCACTATGTGTAACACGTAGCAGCGACCGGGCCCCCGCTGTGAGATCGCTGATCGTGATGAAATGGCCTGGACCATTTTTTCATTGTCAATCTCCTGCTGGGCATGCTACATCAGTGTGTTTGACTGGGACAACGACCAACGATCTCAATACTGCGCCCGAGAGTGACAGGTTCCCAACGACCACCGTATCTTGCTGCGTCGCTGGTGAGATCTGACTGTTTGACATCTCACCAGCAACCAAGTAGTGACGCATCAGCGATCCCTGCCAGGTCATATCGTTGTCGGGATTGCTGGTGCGTAGCTACATGTAACGGGGGCCCTTACAGTCTTATCATAGTCATTTTCAAACACAGTGGGAGAAAACAAAACTAAGGAAATGACCTCAAGATGGGAGTTATCCCCAGAGGAGGGGCTGTTACCAGAACCAGCTAGATGACATATATTTAATTCCGGCCATGGTGTCACAGGCTTCAAGCCAATATGGAATTTCGGGCTCATTTTTAGTGATAGATTTGAAAGCTATTTTGATGACTGAGCCAGTATAAAATGGGGAGTGTCCTGTTGCCATTATGAACACCATAATCCCTAGGCTCCACCAATCAATGGCTTTTTTGCGATGCACCTCAGGAGCCATGTAATAGAAACTACCCGTCACTGCAGAGAGAGTGCAGTCTTGGATTCTTTCACAGCCCATATTTTTTCATCCACCTAAGAATGACAGTCATAATATAGTCATTGGCAAACACAGTGGGAGAAAACAAGGACAATGGATATGACCACAAGGTGATAAGAACTTCTGTTGGGAGTTACTCTGGCCACTGCATAAGATGGTTCTCTAGAACTGGTCTGAATGGTATAAATGGCGGCTGTGTTCTCCTTTTCTCCAGATCCTCCCAGTCTATGGTTGTAAAGAATGGATGCGCTCTCATGTTCCTGCACACACCCAATCGTTCTGAGGAAACCCCTCCCGCAGCAGTTTTTTGGATAATAATTTTCTTTTTCCTCAGCATGAAAACCAGTATTTTAAAAATTTAGGCCCTTTTTTTTGGGGGAAAACCTTTTTAAAGCTCCCTTTTTAAAGACTGAGGCAGTGTAACATTTGGAAAAATGTCCCCGTTGCCCCAAAGGACACCATAATCCCCAGGCTCCCCCAAATTTAAATTTCTTATTTTGCCCAAGCCCCTTCAGAAGCCCTATAAAATACCTTTCACCTTTTCCCGAGATGGTTTGAAGGGAGTGACACCATCTTGGGGGAGTCCCCCCGGTCCCAAATACATGACCCCCCCTAAATCCAACATGATGTTTTGCGGTTTTTTGGTTTTAAAACTATTTTAAAATTTAAAAAATAGAAAGCAACATATCAGAAAAATTTCAAAACAAACCCAAAAAAAAATACATAAATTTAATTGCTTTGGTAAAGAAGGTAGTCCTTTTAAAAAATCGATAACCTGAGGGCCCCCTAGCCCTACCCCAAATTGAAACAGACATCAGTGAACGAGTCCCCGAATAAACATGTACAGATTTGGGGTCCCCTCACGATAAAAGCTATAAAAGGGTTTCCGCTCTGAGGTTGTGTTCACTCCCCCATCAATGGTTTTCAATGAAAAAGGGGGGTGCTTTTCCCTCCCCAAAATGAAAACGGTATACAGGTATTTAAAAACCCGAATATAAGTCCCCTAAAAAGATAAAAAACTTGTTTTAATTTAACACAATTTTAAAAGCACCGGGAATTAAAAAGGGAAAGGGGCAGGGGGGAAAAGGGGGAAAAGAAAAATGAGGGGAAAAAAAAGAAGAAGGACCCTGAGGGGGAAAAAGAAAGCAAAGAGAAAAAAAAGTAACTTTCCTCCCTTAAAGTAAGCATGGGGGGGCTAGGGGGGGATTGGG